>VWPV01023792.1:0-96844 GCA_013389885.1 Geococcyx californianus | reverse complement strand
AAAAGAATATTAAGCACTGAAAACGCTGAAATTTGCTATCTAGCATCACTTACGTGACAGCTGTAAGAAAACCACATTCAGGTTTATACCATTTGTAATTTTGTCTTCTTTTATACATAATTTTATATAAAACAGTAAGGTCAAGCGAATCTCACAAAGTGTTTATTGTGATGTACTTTTCAATACAAACAGACTTCATATTGATAAAATCAAACAAGTTGAGTGAAAAACAGGTGGAAAACATTCTAATCTCTTTTTTGATTATGTTTCCCCACGTGGATGTTTGTCCCACTTCTACCTATTGAACTCCATAAGATTTTTAACAAACTCTCCTATCCCTGTTGAAAAGCAATTTGCTCCTTGATATGATCATTCTAGTTTGGCAAGATGAAAAATTACAGATTTGTTATAAGTTGGTGAATTATTTCTTTCAGGGTCACATTCCAATACATCTACGTTGCTGGAATTAAAAAGCTTGGCTGTGGCACTAACTGCACTGACAAGGAATAATGCCGATTCTCAGCCAGGACACCTCACCGGGGGATTTCGAAGTGCGTTACAAGGGAGATCAGCATAACAATCTCCATTTTAGATACGGAAAGCATCAAGTACGAAATGTGACTTTTTCAAGGTCACTTGATGTCTAACCCAAAACGGTGGCAGAGCTGAAGAAAAGCTCTGTACTTTATGAATCCCAGTCCAGCAAATGCAGAATGAAACCATCTCACCTCTTACCGGTCCTTTGACAGGAGCCCAAGTCAATATGGACTTTTTGGCCGATCTACTTAAAACCTCCCCTTTTCATCATCTCACCAAAGGCAACTGAAGAGTTTCCAGAAGCCACAAGAAAGTTCTTATTAGAATATAAAGCAGCACCTTCACTTCCTTAAGAAGGAAGTTAATAAAGTCTCAGTAAGACAGAACAGAAATAAAACCTGTATATAATTAAGCTCCCCCACTCCCCGGTGTGTCTTTGCAGGTGGGTTGATGGCTGGGTTTCAGACAATTCAAAAGCTCGCTGTGCATCACAGCACCGCCCTATCCCCAAGAACCCCGAGGTTTCCATCTCCACTGTTCCTGACCCTCTCTCTCTCTCCCCCAGTTCCCAAACGTTACTGCGCTGCAGACTCTGCTGCTCTGATTTCTTCTGTGCCAGCTATACCTGGAGCTTTTGGGAACCTTCCCTACACCACGTGCAGCTCTTCATAACGAAGAAAGCAATCTCCTCTCTTCCACCAGAGTTTACCTGGCCCCACCTGACCAGGTTTTAGTGAAATATAACACGCAAACCAACGTACGCTGTCTGTCAGAGGCTTCAGCTCTGTTGAGCTGTCAAGACAGATGGACATTAAACAGGATAATCAACAAAGCCTTTGTACCCTTAGCAAACCTTCCCCTGGGGAAGACCACGTTCTCTGTAGAAATGCAGCACATGCAAACCTTGAGGAAGGTAACTCAGAAAATGGGAGTAAGCACCTTAGATCAGCAGTAGATCTGAATAAGGAACTGCACAAAGGACAGATGTACTTCAAGGCAGCACCATCACTTTAATGACACGATGATCAAAATCACAAGCTATTCAACACATTTCCACTCTAAACCTGAAAATATTTTATATATATGTAATATGAGTGAAACTGAATTTATGAAAAACAAAATGTATTAGAAGTTGAGTAATTGGAAATCTTCAATTAATGAAGAAATCAGTAGAGGAAAGGGTGTAGACAAGGTAGAAAACTCCATCAAAGACAAGGATGCAGAAGGAGCTATGGATCTACACCTTTTTCAATAAAAGATGCAGAAACCCATCTTTTTTTCATGGAAATGCATTGCTGCAAGGCATGGTAGATGAAAGCCTCAAGAAGATGAGTCATTTGTGAGGTGGTTAAGAGTAAAACGGGCGTTTCATCCCAAGTCAGCAACTCAATTAAATGTTTGAGATTGTCTTCTTTGCAATGACTTTTAAAAAATGAACTTAATAAATGACATTTCATTTTACTCTCTTGCATATGAAGCACTGTACAACAAACCATCCTGTGAATTAGCTGGTCTGCATGTCTCTCAAATTGTTTTACAGTTACAGTATTTTACATAATTTACTTCAGATTCCTGTTTAAAGCCAGGTACAGTTTCCAGAGCAAAAAAATCTCTAAACATGACTTACGACAGTCTCTTTCATCTTCTTCATCACCACAATCATCCTGTCCATTGCATCTCAGATTTACTGGAATACACTTCTGATTCTTTGTGCACTTGAACTGACCTGACAGACACACGTGCGTGTCTGTAAGTTAAAAGAATAAAAGATTAAAAGTTTTAAGGAAAAAGAATAAAAAAACAAGTGTTTCTTGGCAAAATTTAACGCAGGGTATTTAAATCAGTTGAGCTTGTTTCTGAAGCCCACATTCCAAATAATCACCTACCACAGTTCAGTTCATCAGAATTGTCCCCACAATCATTCTCTCCATCGCAGATAAAAGCTGGAAGAGCACAAAGTCCTGTTCCGCACTGGAAACGTCCTGGCTGACATCGGAATTCAGCTGATTATAAAGAAAAGTGCTTATCAATACTGTCACAGGAATGGTCAGCCTATCAATAGCATTCTTCTTCCACTATGGACTAATCAAAAGAACTTGCAAACCTTTGTCTTTGCCTACGTAGCCTCACTCTGAGTCCATGTCAGTAACTGGAATGTACTTGTATTATTGCAAAATTAGTTTCCAAGTCTGAGATTTCAGATTTTCCTAACTATGGTTCTACATTCCTAACGAAACAGAGTGCAACCCTTTACAGGTTGATGTCTGGATCAAGTAAAGGTTTAAAACACAAACCCCATGTTCTTATGATTTTCCCAAGACCTTAAAACATCCTTAGTAGACATGAGTTAATGAAAATCTCTTACAGGCTGACAACCAAGAGCCTACAGCCTTTGTAAATCTGACAGAGATCAAGGAGAAGACAACAGTGCTGCCAACCAAAACTCTAATACCGCCGCCCCACACTCACCCCATCGCCCTTCCTAACTTATATAAAGCATTGCGTTTGATTTGGACTCTACTAACAAAGATGAGTTCCAGATTCAAAATGCACTTACGACACTCCTCAGGCTCGTCAGAGCCATCTCCACAGTCATCGACGGTGTCACATTTCCACCAAAACGGAATGCATTTGTCCGTTTTGCAACGGAACTGTAGAAGGAAAGAAAGAAGGATTAAAAACTATGACATGAAAACTTATTTGCTTATTTTTAAGCAGAAATGTTACAGGTAATGAAAATTTATATTCACTGTTAAAGTCATTAAAAAGACTGTTAACTTTACGAACTTATTTTTTAAAAATTCCTTTTTTTGGAGATATTTTCCACTGACGCTTTCAACAACATGAATTACTGTAGTTTTACCTACGTTGCTACACGGACTTACAGTGCCCTATATGAACCATTCATTGCATTTTGTTGCATTCTATGATTTGATCCTTTAAGATCTTATTCAAAGTAGTCGTATCAATTCTTAAATGTATTCTACCATTTCTGTATCAGCCACTGGGTTGGTTTAGCGTAACCCTATCTAGCTAAGTGAACTGAGCTCTTTCTCTTGTACTAATGCAAAGTTTGTTCATGCATGAATACTCCCAAATCATTGTTATACGCACTTTATATATTTATGTTTCATATTTTATATAAATGTTTTTGCAAAGCAATTTTTACGGGATTAGGAGCTGTATTTGTTCTAGTGACTGGCAGAAACATCCACATTTGCAAGGGAACAAGTTCTGCATTCTCTGGAAAAAAAGGCAATTGCAAGTCTGTTTTCTACTAATAACCTTGAAGATGAAACACTATAAATGCACCCACGAGTCACCTCGTCTTCAGCTCCTTTGACTGATGCTTCCACATTTCATGAGCACCTGCATTCATTATTTAAAACCAGGTGGAAACACCGTAATACTTAAGCCCCACTCGCCCTCCCCTCCCTCCATCTGCACCTACCTGGCTGGCAGTACAGTTGGACAAGCACGTCTTGTTATCCGCAGCAAGGTAAAAGTTAGTGGGACAGGCACAGGTGTACGCCCTGCCAGGGGCTAGAAGGCATAAATGACTGCAACCACCATTGTTTACAGTACACAGATGTTTAGACACTGTGGACAGAACAGGAGAAGAATTATCAGAGCCTATCATTTCAGGATATTTCAGGCTATCTGCTTTATAAAGGAAGAAAAAGGTACTACACATACTATTCTTATAATGGAACGTTTCAAACCAAAAACCTGTAGGAGGCAACCTTCTCTTTTTGCCTCTAAGCTATTCTTCTCCTTGTATGCAAAAATTAATTATTACTATACTGAAAGAATGAGAGGACAAAAAAACCCATTTTTTTTTTCATAATGAGACAAAAAATTAGCTGATCTAGGTCAGGCACCAAATTGTACTCAGACACAATCCAAATACAGGGACATCAGGACATCAGACACAACCGTAATGCCTGCATTCTCTACATTCTCTCAGTTCAACAAGTTTCTAAGTAACACTCTTGGGCTGTTCAAACAATAAGGTTAAATGTTTTCATAACACATTGTTCCTGTCTTGACAGCTGGTAACTCAAACTTTAATGCAATGTAATATTCTGTACTTCCAGTCGGGATCTGGTTTGATTTTTACGCACCCAAATTGGTATCCTGTCATTGAACAAGATACACATTTATTTAACACCAGATATACTTACAACATTAATGACAAGTTTATGCTTAAAAATGCTAATTTGAAAGCTTCCACAATTTGAAACAAAACAAATAAAAATGAATTGTTGCAGATAAACAAGCTTCCATTAACTCAGTAACTGGCTACTGCGTGAAATACACCGGTGTGCTCTACAGAAAGCATAGACAGAACCATTACCATCAGGTTGCCTGTAAGAATGATACACCTGGATGTCCGTTATGGTGTGCCATGAGTTAATCAGGGATAGCCTGTCTGAGCCAGAGGTTTTGTGGGCACGGCTGAGTGATTTGGTTTTCCCATCTGTCCAGTAGATGTAGTCTTCAAACAACGTTAGTGCAATCACCCCTGGAATATCTTGATTAGGGACTGTAAGGAGAGATGCTAAGATTAATGTTCACCCTTGGAAGACTGCCAGTTAAAATATTCCATACTGCACAGGCTGACAGACACAACTGCTATATAATGTCCTGAGAATAATTGTCATGACAATATGTCAGGCCTAGAGGGTTCTTTATTACCAGTTACGATAAAGATGGATGGAGTACGAGCTCTGCTCGCTTCGCATCAGATGGCCCAATCAGTGTTAAGGAAACGAAAGAATTTCAGTTAACAAAAATCACCTCTAGATTCTAAACCAATGACGTGTCACGTTTTTAAATAGAATATAACATAAATACAACTTAACCTATTCTTTACAGAAGGTCAATATTAATTTGCTGTCTTAGGGCAATGACGACTATTAGAAAGCCCTCAATACGTAAGGCACACGCTGCTGAATGCCCTTTAAGGCAAGTAAGAGCCTTTATTAACCAAAAAGTAATAGCCTTTATTAACCAAAAGTTTTGGCAAAACATACAGGTAAAAGAAATGGGGGAAGACCATTTCGCATTAAAACAAACATGGCAGCAAACGGGCTTACTGCCGATTCCTAGCGTAACCAACCATACAACTAAAACAAAAAAAATACAAAGCGTGATAACAATAACCGTTTCTTACAATATCACAAGATTATGAATGAATGTAATTTAGAAAGTATGGAAAGACAAAAGGGAGAAAAAGCTTTGGAACATCCTTTATCCTACTGTACACTCTTAAATCTTGAGCTGTTTGTTCTTGGTAAACATAAACTGAACTCCATCTGGGTGTTTTTCTATACGTTTGTTAAATGCGCGTGGCTGTAGTCATCAATGTCTCACCAGAATATCCAACTGTCAATTAGTAAATCATCATCTCGTATCACTGAGTCCCTATAATTACTGACAGGGCTGCCAAGGCAGAGCACAGTAGCCGAGTCTCCTGTTTTTAACCAGTACATCCTGGACAACTTTACCTCGCTTTCTTCGATGAGAACAGCTCCATCTTTCTACCTGGAAGATACTTAAATCGAATTGGTAAATCCTCACCTTTCAGTTGGCACATTTCATAGTTTACTGTCACCTGATGACTGACACTGCGTATACGGAACCAAAATTTAGCAGATTCACTTTTGCATACGATGGCTTTGCTGACAGTGAACTCCAGGGCAGGGTATGGTGCCTTCCAGCCAAGGAAACCTCGCCAAGACCTGACATTGTTTCCCATCTTGTATGTTTATGCTGCCGCAGCCACCATCCCGAATGAGGAGGGTGAGATTCTTTTGAAGAGCAGCACTTTTTATTTAGGCAGATTGTAAACTTTTTGTATGGAAAGTTTTCTTGTAACTTCAGTCATGTGATTGTGCCACAGTACAAAAATTAAAAGACAAACAAGAATTTTAGGTGCATCTGCAAAACTGCAGGGACCTCCTCCACCCTGATCTTAAAGGGCAGTTTCTAATGAGAAATTCAAACCAGGTTGACAGAAGGAGCAAGAAGGAACAGCAGAAAGATAAACCACTATTCTCAGTGAAATCGTGATGGCATTCGTAAAGCCATTTATTTTATTTTTGCTCAAGTTCTGGAAAACTATCTGTTAATATAAATAACGACCCTTGCTGCTACTTTTGACATTACATTAAAGATGTGAAAGATACCGCTCCAGTCTTTCTAAATATAATAAATGTGCTTTTTTCTTTATTTTCTCTTACTCTGATCACAGTTAAGATTAAAACAGGATAAATGGACGTGTAAAAGCCTTCATGAACATGATGATGATTGACATAGGAAAAACGTACTGATTTGGTTGGTTTTATTATTCCCCACCAAGGAAAAACACATGTAGCCTTCACTCTCTTTTGCCCACCCAGGATTACAAGCAAACACCATCTCCCGCGTACAGAAGCACGAGTAAATGCTTCCGTTTATTTCTTTGTACGTTTGTGGGTTGCCACACGGTTTACACGAGCTTCGATGGATTATGCACATGTCAGAATCCAGATGAGATTTTAAAAAAAAAAAATTTTAAGGATAACAGGTACTTGTCTGTATTCTCTCATCGTACCTTATTAATAAGGAAACTAAGTTTAATGTGTGTCGTAAAATGTTAAACACTACTGTCCGAGAGCTGCATTTCAGAGAACAGCTGACGACTCAATCTCGTTTTTCTTTTATCTTTCTATTTAAAGCCAGTTCTGGAAACGCCAGGTTTAGAACCTTAGATCTTCCAATTATCTCAAGAACAAACCCACAATATACAACACAATGTAACAAATATTACATTCTCTTTTTTATGTTCTTTTAAAGAACTATGGAAAAGCATATCTGTTTCTCAAAATTGAATTTTCCATTATTGCTACATATTGGGCAAAGATGAAAACAGCACTCTTCATTCTGTGATTCTACGATTAGGGCTGTAGTTTGTTCTGCCACGATTTCTGACCTCTATATAAACAGAGTGTTTTTTTCTCCAGAATGATCTTAGAGTAACTTATAGTTTTAATGGTGTTCTGTGTAAAGGTCAACTTATTAAGTAATACTCAACAGAAATTTCATCAAAATTATTTTAGGAGCTTTCATCATTTATGGCTGTAAAAGCCATAGGTATTCTCTTTAGAAATTCATTAAAAAAAAAAAATCAATCATGGAAGCCATGGATGGACTATGTTAAATAAAACAGAAAAAATAAAGAAGAGTAAATTAAAATATAGGTAAAGATGACCACATAGAAAATAAGGAGACTATCAATAGAGTCAAGTATTTCTTATAAAAATTCTTCTAAGCCGACTATAAAACTCAATGTATTTTCTCCCGGTTGGTACAAATGGAAAGACTGAGGGAAGTTTCTGAAAACAGGCACTCAATGGCAGCCAATTCTCATTTACTTTTCTGCTTGAGGAATAGTTTAACCGTAGCTGAATATTCTCTTTAACTTATGCTGTATTATAAACAATGGAACATCAAGACCGTTGACATGTAATAGGTTATAAAATCTACAGTTCACATCAACTGTGAATGGCCCCCCAAAATGAATACACAACTGAGGAATTTGTACATCTTATTTTCTGATAGAGCGATAAAACTGTCTGTCACGCTCTTTATTCTTTGCCATTGAGGACATCAGTGTTTCGAATTTTCCAAAATTCAGGGTGGAGACAGCTATTGGTTTATCATAAATGTATGCAGCAGAAAAATCACCCCTTTTCTTTCTTCAGTCTTCCTTATGACTTTAAGAGAACCGTAGCTGCATTACTGATCTCCCTCTTCAGAAATGCCACACATTAGTTGCGATACTAATTACTAACCTCACAGCATACATTGTGGTGTTAATCACAGTTTTAAACAGGAAAGCAACACTAATTGCTCTCCTTTCTTTGGCAAGCACTGTGAAAATGGACTACTTCTGCAAATTGAAAGTAAAGCCTGGTTAGTCATAACTGATAAAGACCCCTGCATCACCTATTTGAAAACATTTAATCAAGATGTCTACTTGACAATCCATTAGTAAGAAAGTTATACATATTCTGTTAAACATAAAAATTATGTTACACCAGCATAAGGGGTGTGATCTCAACCAGTAAATTAATGAAGAATTTAAGTAGTCGTATATTTCAAAACAGAGCCATGAGAATTGCACTCTCTCAGTATTAACCACCTTCCAGAAATATCTATATAGTCAATATTTTTTTTTCTTTCAAGGTTGTCATGTCACCCTACGGCTCCAATGAAAGCCTCCAAAACCACGATGAAGTAAACTCCAGCCAACCCATATCTCAAAAACACTCAGCAAAAATAACTACTAAAACACCCCACCTGCAGACCAAGAACCCACTGGGTGCAGCTCCAGCAGCCCAAAGCTATTTTACCAGACACGCTTTTCCTCCCTTATTGCTGCAGCATTAAATCCTTCAATAATCCCTCGTAATGCGCACTTTAATTTTCCTCTCAGATGAAGAAATCTTGGCTGTAAGTGAAGCACAGTTCAATCAGAAAAGGGATAACTGCCCCATGGGACTGGGCTCCATCATCATCATGGACAGGCATGCCGGGAAGCTGCTCTGGCACCAGGGAAGAGGCGTCAAGTGCCTGCTGGCCTTCCCATAAATCCTTGCCTGAACAGTAGAACTCAGCTGACTGCTTCCACCGAGTCCCACAGAGTCACTGCAATCACTCAGGTTTCTCACGGCTTACGACCGAGCACAACTCAGAGCTCACATGGCAGTTTCCACATGCTACGGCACAAAATATCCATGATATGAGTGAAAAATGCTTTCTTTGTACCAGCAACAGCATCTCAATTAAAGCTGATATTTAGTTCAATTTTCAAGACCCTGCTGCTCGTATCTGTGTAACGGAACGCACTGGGGGGCGTATTCAACAACTTCACGCAAAATCACCACCCTAAGTAATTCCTGAGGAAAAACTGCATCTGAAATTCGCTGTTGAGATTCCTTTTCCTACCACAGTCGCCTCCTACCAGAGATGGTCGAGTCCCTTGCAGTCCCTCCTTTTCCAACAGGCCTTCTCTGCTGAGGTTCCTGTTCATACGTAAACCAGGGATTCTGTTACGCTGAAAGTTAATCCCAAACTGTGCTCAACCAAGAACAAGGAAATGAGAAATGCGATAGAGAGAAGGCAGAAAAGAGAAGAAAAGCACAGGCCTATCAGAAAGCTGCAGAAAATAGAAGGAAGAAATACAGGGAAAATGGGGAGGCTTGCAACAGAGCAGAAGCAGTGGAAAATAAAAATTACATAATTGAAGACAAATAAAAATCACAACAGATAATATACTGAAGGGAGATAAAGTGTTGCATGAATTTAAGGGAAGAACCACCACATATAATACAGGGAACATCATTATGTAGACATGAGAAGCATGGAGAGACTTAAAATGTCTGCCTGTCTGTCTCCTGCATTTTGTACTAATTTTGACCCAAAAATATAAATTCATATGCTGCAATTCATATCTGTGACAAAAAAAGTCCATTCTTTCCACTTGTGTGAACTCTTTTTCCCTGCGATTTTCTGAGTACCTCCACTCGATGCACAACAAGTGCTCATTTGATTTCAGGAGTGAAAATCACGTCATCAAGCACTTCTTAACAACAGAATAAGAATCCGTGAAGTGAAGCCCAGTCTCGCTTAGCTCTTATTGAAACACAAATATTTCCAAAAGTAAGAGCAAATACTCCAACTAAAATGAACAACGACAACAACAAAGGCCTCGTTGACAGCTGGTAAAATTCATGTGCCCAGAAAAAGTGTCCTGAAGAAGGGGAAATACTGCATATTCTAATCAATAAACACAACAGAAGGGCCTGGGCTCGATCACGTTCACCAAGGTTTGATTTTCCTTGGTGTCCAGCTCCCGTTCGAGCTGAAGCTCGCCGATTGCTTCACTTCTGAGCTAGAAAGAGACCTGTCCGTGCTCCTTCCAGAAGGAGGGACAGCAACTTGGCCACGTCCTTGGCCAAAGGCTATGAGGGCAGAAGGAGTGAGAGATTCCTGTCACGGTCCTCACAAAAATGCGTTCACTCCGGTGGAGCTGCGGTGCTGGGAACTACATTACAGGTAATTAATTGTTGTTAAGCCACATCATAAATGACCTCATTCCCCCACTGCGGCCTTAGAGGAGTTTCTGCTTAAGAATTTTGGAACTCAGACAGAAAATTTACATTGGTGAAACCCCTTCTCTGAAACTCCTGATTTCCTGAACTTCAGTAAAGTGAAAATAAAAAGCCTACTGACATCTTGACCCCAACGGAGGCAGCAATAAACCCTGAGGAAGAATTCAGAAACCTCCAACGACAAACTGCATCACGGAAGGACAACACTTAAGAAGGAAACAGCCAACAAAATAAACAAACTTGGAAACTGCTGATCTTCCCTTGTGCTGCGAGTACTGGCCCACGCCGTCCTCCCTTCCGTTTCAACTCCCTTGCAACCATTTCTGTCTCATTTTACATTCGACTTGTAACCTCTTCAAGACACAGTCAATACATTTTTTTATGGCTTACTCCTGCCACTTGCTCCTTTTGAGCAACTTAAACAATGAAAGAAATAATGAATAACGACAGTAAGATTATATCTATTAAACTTGTGAAAAAGTATGTAATTTTGATAGATGTAATTAAATTTGTTACATTAAACATTGATTTTTTTAAAAGATGATACATTTTATAATCACTTTTATTAAATTGACACTTTGATTTAAAAAAATACCTGTCAAACTCAATGAACAGAACAACCCCATTATTTATATAATATATTTAAGAGCAACATGCATATGCACACCTATTCCTTGCTGCAAACGTAATATATACATCACACATCCACACTGTAAGTCCTACCATTAAGAGGTAGGATATTTCAACAGTAAAACTGTTATAGAAACAGTGAAAACTGAGAATATTTCGGTATAATAAACTCACAGAAATAACATTACACACCCCAAAACTACTTTTACAAAAGACTCAGGAAATTTAGACTTAAAACTAAACATCCAAAGGCACAAATATATCTGTGGTATTAAAGCTGACAATTACATACGACTTACAACGATACTCTGAGAAGAGGTAAACTTCCAGAAATCTGCCTATAAAATCAGTAGCTAAAATCTAGGAGTGAAAAATTTTATTGTCTCACTTTAAAATGTTTTATTGCCTTTTTAATTTTACTGCCAGCAGTTGTTTAGATGCCGGTTACCGTGCAGTCGTATGGAGGAGCATATTGTCACAACTGTCATCACGTTATTCTTAAATACATCCAAAGTCACTATTTGAGAGCAACGCCTCACAGTGTGTTAATGAGTTTCAAAGAGTCTTTAATTAATTTTCCGATGTATAGAGACCCTTGACGTACCCGCCAGCCTCTACACCTTAGACCTGTGTCTCGCTGCTGTTTCTGTATTCATCCCAGCTCTGTCCCCCAAGATATTCCTTCCTCTATCTTTGCGTCCGTGCTCCTGCCCCGATTATCTCTTGCCACCATCCAACTACGAGCAGTGTTAAAGCCCCTTCCGTTTCTCTCATTTATCCTCCCCCACGACTATAGGAGCTGTTCACCACTCCAATGTTCTTCATCTAAAATGAGCAGCTGTCTCTTGCCTCCTATTTTTGATTGATTTCATATCAACAGGAGGAGACTCAACTCTATGGCCGGATTCGATCTCAGGTGTCTCTTCAAACCTTATGATTCTATGACATAAGAATAACTGAATTTTATGTTCTTCCTTCTGGTTGCTTTCTGACAGGAACAACTGCATGGAAAGTAATGCCCATCCTGTAAAATTTGTGATGGAGCACGTCCAGCTCGTATGGAAACGCTATAGACTTTACCCGCGAAAAGTCTGCCAAGCTTTTGGTGATCGTGGGGAAAATCTATTTTCAAAAGTTTACAGTTTGAACAAATTCAGGCACATTATGACAGGAACAGTGGAAGACACAGAACCCAGCTTGTTGATAATCTTCATAAACTGAGCTTCATAAACTGGAGACTGTGGAACACTGGAGTAATAGAACTGTGTGAATTGCCTTTAATACAGGTGAACCCATGTATTTTTCCTGAATATTATATTTTAAAATAGATTCAACACAATAAAATGAAATAATCAGATTTAGGGACACATACGAATTGGAAGATTTTATTTGAGTATATTATGAAAACTGAATCTAGACTGCAATAGTGGAGACTAAGGAATTATCAGTTTGTGCTAGCAGTTGTGGCTATAATGAGTAACTCTATAGACTCCTCGAAAGTCGGGAAGAAACTGCTGCAATATCAGAACTAATGTTTATTTCTCATCTGCTATGAGGAACTCTCTTTTCAGACTTCTCTAATTTATGAGCTACAAAAACTGAAGTATGAATCTGGAAGGAACTGATTTCTGTAATCTCATACATTACTTTTATATCAGGACAATATCATTAATACCTGGATTTACTCTTTTATAAAAGATTTCAGAATTAGACACAGATACTCGCTTTTTACCTACAAAGTCCTTACAATTAGCAATTTCTGAAACTACAGGTGCTGAAAATGAAAGAAGGTTGCAACCTCCCACAGCCCTTATAGAGGATATTTTAAACCTTGCGTATACGTACACCGACACTGAAGTTTCTAAACACTCAGGCAGAAGTCGATTCTGAAGGTAAGTTTTTTCAAACCCATAGGAAAGTTTCCCTCAACTGTATTACAGCTAAAGATGTCGTTTTCGAACACTGAGTTAATTTAAGGTTCAACACTTCCCCCCATTGGTTCATTTTCCTGCCCCCGTAGGATGAAGCACTGCAGTGCTCAATTTTTGTTTTTACAGTATAAAACGTCCAATAACTCAACACAGTTACGGTCTAATCTCAGCTCGGAGGATCCACTGTACTTCCTAAACTGGACTATCGAGTTCCACTTTTATAGTTTCATTACACTGAAATTCTCATCTGCAAGGAGTGAAATGGAAAAATAGTAGGCACCACGGGGTTTTAAGAGCTCTGAAAGATAGGAAAACCTGCACGAGGCAATCGGATACCTGGGGAGCCGCGAAGCTTGCATCTCCTCTGGGCAGTGGGAAGCAAGAGCAGCTGTTAAGTCTGACAAATTCTTAAATGTGGGGTTTTTTTCAAAGCTCACAGAAGTAAACCAGCTTAGCGCTGAGCCAGATTAGTGCTTCAATGCTTGCTTAATCATTTACTGCGCGTAACATTTGTGAATGCGGCAGTGCTAAATTGGCTAAGCTCTAAAGACAGTTTACATAATCAAGCATTAAACTTCAAATAGATAAGCAAGGTCATTGCTGCCCCTCGTGCCAAGAAGAGCTCCCAAGTACACTAAGATTTCTGGCCTAGTTAGCATGTTTTCAAAGTTCTTACTAGGACTCTCCTGACAATTATAAAAGCCCATTTCTCTGTTGAAATGCAGAGGAATTTTACAAGAGAAAAGCAGCAGATGTTCTCTTTGCCTGAAAAGTCTTTAAGATTTGCAAGAACGAAAGAAAAGAAAAATTTTTGGAAAATGTTAACGCTAAGATCTGAATTTCCAAAATGCCTGTAGATTTCCGTGGCAAGGCATGACCACACCATGCTTAACACACAGCATGTCAACAACCACTCCAAGATTGTTCTGTTTGTCCTCAAGAAGTACCGAGCGCAGAGAACAGAACGCTGCAGCCTATTTCATACAACAACATCTCTCTATGATGCAAGATCCACCCGTTCTGAAAAAATACCTGTTTGCTGGGTCTCCTGAAACCTTGGCGGCGTTTTCTGATACGTTTTGTAAGAGGCAATTTCAGACAAAAAAAATTCTCAGAAAAGTCTCACAGCAAGCAAACCTCATCTTCAAAAGCCACAGAAACAGTGAAACCCCACGTAACCAGCGCTCCAGATCGCATCATTCATGATTCCCATTCAGACTTTTTCTCTGCTCCACTGGGAAGTATTTGATGTTCATTGTACCTGTGTTTTTATCCTTCTCCATTTGAAAACAAAGGACACAATGAATCCACCCATCCTTTAGTTGACTTGGACAATGCAAAGTGTGTCAAAATGACAAGGGAAAATGGACACAAAATCCACATCAACAACATATCTTCAAGAAACACATTCATGACAAGATATTAAAATGATGTTTCCGATATAAGTAATTATCAGCATGGATTACAGTGTCTCATATCAGAATGCTACAAAGAATCACAGTTTCTCTTCCTCTAAACCCCAACCACTGAACCTTCCCACATTTCCCTTATTAAGACAATTAATTTGCAACGGTTAAATTTTATCTTCAGCAATTTTTCTAGTCTTGTGCTGAAACATGAAGAGACAGAAAACCTATTTGGTAGTTTGTTCCAGAAAATGACAATTAAAGACAAATCAACCATGAGTGTAGGAGCTTTGCAAAATTCCCAGAGCACCCTTCGGAGCAGCTATAGACAAGTTTCTTCCATTTCAGACACCAAGAATTCTATCGCTTTGTTGTTAAATCCACGCAAACTTCTCTACAACTCAATTCTGGTTAGATAATCACATTTTGAAGCGAAGCTCCTGACAAACAGCACAAGCTAAGGAGAAAATTTTCCTCCCACACGATTTAAATACCTCAGGATCGTTCTCCCAGAGCGTGTTTCTGACTGCTTGAGTATTCATAAATCATCTGTATTTAAAACATATATGTCCTCAAAAGTAGAAGAACATCAAGTTTGCACAAAGTCACCGTCACTTTCGGAGCCTGCCTCAAATATGTAACCAGTACCACATTTTTATGAGTTTTCTTTCACAAATGGAAAAGGTAAAATCATCAGGCATAAAAGCCTACGGAACGCCCACCAATACTTGACTCCTAACACGTTCACTGTAATACCCAGAGAGTCAGACACAGCCATGGACACATTCAGCTGTCTAAACTATCAGTGACGGCGCTCATGGATGAGAAAGAATTTGCTGTATGAAACACTGCTCTTCACCGGTACCACCTGTGGCTTTGTGACAGGTTTCCTTCTTGCGTAGGTTCACCTATCTTCGAGGACAGATGTGAACTCTGTGAATATGAAAGCATTCAAAGCTGATTTTACCCACTTGGGCAAGAGAAATCCATGGACTGGAGACAGAGCCAAGACAGCATGATGGGAATTTCGCAGATACCTTCTGAAATTTAGTGACAGGAGGCCATTTGCAAAGCCAGAAAAAATTCTCTTTAAAAACAAAACTGAGAAAGGTTTGACCACTGCAGTCAAGTGAGGGTTAAGAGACACACATGGGTCATTATTTACTACTTTCCTTTGAAAGATCCAGAAAGAAGGCTAAGAGGATAATTGTATGAGAACAAAATAGCAGGACAGCAGCACGGGGAATAACATCAAGAGGAGGAGGCAGCTTCGCTTCACCTGTCAGAAAAATAGACTGTCAGCAGGAGTGCAGCTGGCACTCCGGGGCACGTCTGGCCAAGAGCTGCTCAGGTGAGCAGGTTATGACTCTCCTGTGTTCCTTACAAAAACCATGGAAGTTAGTGTTGAGATTAATGGGGATGTTTACGGCGCTCTCAGCTATTGCTGCAGTCTCTCCAATCTACCATCTGAAATAACTGTCGTTGGACCGCTCGTTGTCTGGTTAAATCTTGGTGTTCATGAATACAAGGGTAGAAAAAACGTGTTTGTTGTTTTGCTTTATTTTGCAGTGAAGCTTCAATCTGAAAATATAATTATTTAATGAACTCTGATTTAGAGAAAACCTGGAGGCCACCAGTATGAGATAAATGCCTAAAAGAGCCCAAATACGTGAAATTTTACCAGCACAGCAGCAAGCTCTGAGTTTTGGGTAAAGCTTGTGGAAGGGAGCTCAAGTAACACTTTCATCTCAAAAAAAAAAAAAAAGAAAAAAACCCCCAACAACTCAATATACCAATAATGAGTATTTCCTATATTTGAATTAAAGTGGAAGATCTTTAATTACACCATTTGGAACATGAGAACTATTCATCAAAGTGTACTTTTTTTTTAAACACTTTATAGATAGAAGACAGTAGCTTTTTAATTATCTGTCAGGTGAGAAGCAGAACACAGGGATAAAGATTACTTCCCTGCACAGGTATTTAAAAAGTTATTATTTTACTCATCGACCAGGAAAGGTCCAAATTACATTTTCAACACTTGTCTCCTTATTGACTCACGCTGAGCAGATTAATGGACATTCTCAGGCTGGAGAAAAAGCTGCTTTTAGCCACAATCTGATGTTTGGCGCACAGGACCTACTCCTTCCACTTTTAAGAGCCAAGTTTCATGCTCTTGGTAACTCGGTCAGGAACGCGTATTGTGAAGGCACGCCCGAGTACAGAACTGACAGGGCAGCCTCTGCCTGCCCAGTCTGCTCCTTTGACAATTTTCCTTGGACACCTATTACTGCATGTTTAAAAATTATTCGTATTCCTAATAGAGAAGGAATATGAAAATCAGATATGGATAAAAAGGCATCAATAAAGGCTGCAAACCTGTTCTAAAGTACATTTTTACATAACTGCACGTAATATGCAGAGCACTTGCAATTTAAACATTATTAGGAAAAATATAAAAGCTGTTGACCAACCTTTATGTCGATGAGATCCATCCATGTCAGAAAACTCAATGTGATTTTCATCGGCCCAATAGAGTCTGTGGTTGACATAATCTATTGTAAGAGCCATAGGTCTAGATATCTGTGTTTCTATGACAACTGTTTGGCTGGAGCCATCCATACCAACACGGCCAATGTGAGGATACTCACAGCAATCAATCCAGTACAAGTATCTATAAAACAAAATACAACCACTGCTTTATTTAGAGATGCAAAAATAATAAAAAGAGATAATTAATTTATTCAGCTGATCTCAAGAATACATCAGTAATTATTCTATGTAGTTTCCATTTTCAGGTAGTTTTTTGGGTTTCTCTAGACCTGTTTGTACATGTGAGTGCGAAATGTAAAGAGGTTGAACAGTGGAGTCCTGATGTGATTTTATCAAATTCATTACAGTCCAGTAAAAAGTGCATTTAAATTGCTTAGTTTTGATCCCTTAGAACTTGAAGGGTCCCCCAGACTGGATTTCTCGGATCTCATTGCCTGCAAAAACGTCATCACTATTGCACTTCTGACCAATACTGTATTGCAGTACCTTTTTTTTTAAACATGCATTACACAACCTTGTTTTGTTGTCAATAGGAGTCCGATGCAACTTACATTACTTCCAGAAGCGCTAGTTCCAAAATGTTACAACAGTTTCTCACATAAAGGTCTTAAAAACGTATAAAGCGCTGAGGCTGTTGCAAATGCAGCAATTTTCTCCTCAATACGCTATTCAGTCACAATACAGAGCACGATTTAAAGAAAAATAAAAAGGAAAAACTCCTATTATATGGTACCTGGATGCAGGTTGCTAACGTTGCACGCCATCACTTAGCACATCAGCACAGGTCTTTCCAGCTGGGAAACTGCTACGCCTCTAATCTACAGGTTTTGGTCAGGCTCTCAAACAATCCAGATGCCACACACATTCTTAATGGCCACCCGGTACGTAGTTGTGTGCCCTAAGAATGGCCACAGGTGCCCCGTGTCGGCACTGAGTCTGCTCTGGGTGAGCAGCAGAGAAGGGAAACCTTCTCCACTGACTCCAATAAAAATCTTGTTCTTTGGAAAGATGGTATGGCATCAGTCATACACTCAGTTGTGAGAAAGAAAATTGAGATACTTGTGGAGTCCCCCTCCCTGGAGGTGTCCAAGGCCAGGTGGGACGGGGCTTGGAGCCCCCTGACCCAGTGGGAGGTGTCCCTGCCCATGGCAGGGGGTGGCACTGGATGGGGTTTAAGGCCCCTTCCATCCCAAACCACTCTATGATTCTACAATAATCCTGTCTCAAACAAGAGCTCTGGATTTGAAATGCAAGCCCAGTTTTTAACCCAGCAGCTTTGCGTATTGAAGTAAATGAATAACCAAATAAATACCTTTATTAAAAAGAAAAAAGAAGGAGGCTGGTCTCGGAAAGCTCACTGCGCACGCACGCCGAGCACTGAGCAGCTGCTCCAGAAGTTTATTATGCTTTTATACATCTAAACCTTCTTGGAAGACTGAGATTCTCTGTACTAATTTTGTAGAGTGGATTTTTGCGTGCACAGGCACCGTGTCTGGTCATCCAAGCAACCAGACAGCGATGCCATAGATCGGCACCTCGAATACGTTTAACAAATGTCTCCGTCCTCCCTGCCAAACGCCACAGGGAAGACAGGGTACGGTTACAAGAAAATTCAATGCTAGTTCTAAGAACTTTTTTAAAATGGGTTGTTTCTTAAAAATAGTAGATAGGTTACATTTCTTAGCTAGGAAATACACTGGGGGGTTTTCTTTAGGTAGAGTCCAGACCAACTCAACAATTATCTCCTGTCACTGCCACTTGAGATGATTACTTGAGCCTTCGGATTCAGAGATGGAAAAGAATCATTAATGGGCCACGATCCTCTAGGAGTGCTATCAGACACTGTAATATTCTTAATCCAATTTATGCAGATGTATCCTTGTGTGAGAATCAAAACTCTTAATTTTATAGAATAAAAAAGGCAAGAGGTATTTTCAAATAATGCAGGGTTAAACATTTTCACTCTTGAAGTAACGTGCAAAACCTATCTGAAAGAAGTCTTCAAATACGTGTCCCAAGTTACTTTGGAAACCATTAAGCAGAGAAAAGAGTGCTAGCAAGACAGTTCACTTCACTGAACAAAAGCAACAAGATGTAAAACTTGTCTTCCACGTAATATGACCATTTCTCATTTGGCAACACACTTCGTAAAAGCGCTTTTGAAAAATCTGACTTCCTCCCACCATAAGAAAACATTTACAGAGTAGTAAACATAACAAAACGTGGTTTTGTACCTTTAATCATCTTTCTACTACGCCAATTTACAGGTAACGGTGGTACGGTAAGCGTTTCAGATAACTTATAACCAGTGCAGCTGGAAGTTAGATAGCAGAAAATTTACTATTTCCTATCTTACGTTTTTATGAAAAATACTGAAATATAAAATTAGGATTAAATATGAATTACAGCAAAATGGCTGCTTCATACCCAGCTTGAGGATCTAAGGACAGGTCTCTAGGAAACTTCACTCTTTTGCTCACAAGGACGGTAGGGTACAAGCCATTGAGTTTAGACACCTCAATAATTCTCTTTTCAGTGTCAGACCAATAGAGGTTCTTCCCAATCCAGTCGACAGCCAGTGCATTGGGAACAGCCGTATTGTGGACTACCTAGAAAAGCAAGAATTGCATGAATTATTCACCTAAATACAGAGAACAGGTACAACAATTCAAGAATTAATAATACCAGAATAGTGAGGTGTTGGATATACGATACAATGACGCACGGCACGGAAACGCAGGTATTATTGCCTGTTACGTAATGACACTTCTGAAGCAATGAGACTTTTTGAGTTACTAACACAGTGTGGAATGGACAATATTATGATGCAAGAAACACAAAACTTCTGTGCTTTATGCACTAAACTTTAAGAGTTTTGTATCTTTCATTTTTCATCTTAAGTTTCTAATTTTCCTTTTGGCTTCATTTTAAAAAAAACAGATGTTCTTCCCTTTTCTGTTTCTTCTTGACAGAACAGAGCGGAGATGAGGCTTCTCCCCCCGTAACGTATCTGCTTATTAGCTCACCCCTTCTCTCACCAGCCGACACTGGCACGCATTTCACTTTAATACCACAGCGATGCCGTGTGCCATCATGACAGACAGACCACGAGGACACTCAAGTCAGGCAAACAGAAAAAGATTACTTAGTTGGTACGTAAATACTGTGCTTTTATTTCCAAAATTCTCATGGCAGAAAAAGAGGATCTTTCTAAGAATTACATAAATTTCAAAAGGACTACGTTATTAAGGAATAAATTAAGAGACAGAAGCAATGCAGTGACCGACCAGAAAGCCTACGCTCTACTGACAGGGATGGGTTATTCTAAGGGGGTTTGATGACTTGAATAATCAAGTCTTGAACAAACACCTCCAGGAATACATGATTACAAATCTCATCATGATGGTATGACTCAGTGCTGCTTGGCTGGGAGTACTCCACGCTAAGTGACATTTGAACGTTCCCAATCAGTAGGGTGCAACTTCTAGGCTCAAAATTTCTATTCTTGATAAGGTCTATTCTGACCTGTTCTATGCCTGATTGGCTCCTGATTAGATCTATGAACTAGAACTTAAGGGAAAAAAACCCCAGAGTGCCACGCTTAAAAATATTCGTGATCTCTTAAGTACTAATAATGGGTTTATCACTGTACTGTACATTCTAATTTACTGCCATCTTCACCACTAAAAGCATGTGCAATAGAGCATTAACTGTGTACATAAACCTGATTATGTATAACTGAATGTGTTATTTTTTTAATTTTATTTACCATTAGAAGACACTGAAAAGCCTTCAAGATACGAAAGGACACTGTGAGAAACTTTAAACCAATTTTGTGGTTATGTGGTTTAGCTACACTATCCAGAAGCATCAACCAAAGTAATTAGTCTCTATTTTCTGATGACTTTTCCTTTGGAGGGTCACTTCAAGCTCATTCCAGTCATTGAAAACAGAGTGCGACATTTAAAATACACAATCCAATTACCACTGCAGTTCCCAATAACAAGATTTCATTTGCACCTACAATACTATACATGGAACTGTGTTTATGTTTGAATACATTTATGTGCAAAAGTTGTTGCTTTAATGATATGAATATCTCCTCCGTGATGAGATGAAGACAAATGAGATGCCATCAGGTTTTCCAGGCCAAGAAAGCCAACGCCGGTATGCTGGAAAGCTGCTGCTTTAAAAAGGGAAATGCTATGTGATGTATCAAACAGCATCATTTGCAGTAACAGTATATTTATTTTTAGTAAACTGTAGAACAAGAACTATGAAGTAAATAAGTAATCCATACTTCAAGGGAAGGTATTGACAACTATAAGAACTCTCATAACAACAACAACAACAAAAAATATTTGAACAGGTTTACTGGGAAACTATTTCTAAGATCAATTATTAAAGATGTCCTAGGCTAATGCACTAAAACCTAAGTCAAAGAGATGTAAAGTTATCATTTGGCACCAGATAAAAGACGGAGGCCAGACAGCTACAATATAGAATTCTTGATAAGTTTTTGCGCACTTTCAGCTTTCAAAGGCCACATCTGGGTACAGTTTTTCAGTGAAAAAAAAAAATTCTTATGAAAATTAAATACACTTATTTTCACAATTTTTTATTTGAATTTGGTATCTTGAGTAAAATCTCCATCAAGATGACACTTGCTCTGAAAACTGCAAAATATTAATGAAAGAAAAAATAAATATCCTCCATGCCCCCAATCTAATTTTCTCCTAATGTTTGTTCAAATTTTTGAAGGCTTTTCTTAAAAAACTGAATTAGTATTACACCAATGGAAAGCAATAGGAGTTTTTGTACTCCCCCACCTGGCAATTAAAAGTTTTTGACTGGGAAAAATTTTGTTCTTCTTGAAATAATTAAGTTTAGAAAGAATCAGTTTGTGGTCATTCTCAGTCTTGACATTCCCTAAATTAACAAAACACAGATTCATCCAGAATGGACAGGGAACTGAATTTGTAAAATGTTTATCCCAGGGGAATCACAGTGCCATAACTTATGCTCATCCACGGGAGAGTTTTTTAAGTTCCAAGAACAATTATTTTTGTGTGAAGGATGGTAAAAGTCAATTTATGCCAGTCAGTTCCAAACCTTAACCCTCAAAACGTCTAAAGTCCGCGTGCTCTGAGGATGTGTCAGCCCATGTGCTGCAACTGAACAACATAAATCATCTCCCTCCACAACAGAAAGGTGTGGAACAAGGGAACAAAAGTCACAGCTTGTAGTACTACAAATTTGTTCCTTGTTTAAGAAGGTCAGACATAAGAATAAGCAAAGAATTCTTTAACTGCTTATCAGAAAGCCTGGAAAAATGTTCATTCAAATCAACAAATGTGCTTAATAGTGAACTCATTCCACTACAGAGGCAAAACAGGCTGAGCAGAAATGGGAGCAGTTTCACCCTGAATTATTCACATGCAAGACATTGAGTTATTTTTGTTATCAGTGCAGTAGAGGCAAGAAGAACACCTGAAGACCATGGAAAATTGTATACGAAGAAATAATACATGAGTGTATTTACACAGCTTACACCTAATTATACTTCCTTTTTTCCTTTGGCAACCTGTAAACCACAGTGAATGGTCAATTCAATCAGCTGTCAATTAAGTCATAAGGAATTTAGCTCATAAATATAGTCCTCCGAGTCCCTATCTCTACTTCAAATAAGATACAAATAGAATTACATTTTCCTAGCACTTGCTAGCTCGTGCGGTGGGCACGTATACACCAAAACTTCGCAATCCGAGTTGAAAGCACGAAGAAGCATTTCCCAAAAAAAGTAAAAAAAAAGAAATAAATTAATTCTAGTGGTGACACTATTAATCCCCAATTACCTTGATGTCACTTCCGTTTAAACACATTCTGTTTATGCGACTGCCATTCGGTCTGCTGGAATCAATCCAATAGATGAACTCTTCTCTGTAGTCAAAGTCTATCGCAATCACATTGTTCAGCCCCTAAAAACAGGAAAAAACAGAAGTCCACTTATTCAGAAGTTGGTATACAAACTGCTGGAGAGCACTCAGAATGAAAACCACATTGCACGTAGTGTTCAAAATACTTCGTATTCCTGACTGCACATTTCTGAAGCACCTCTCTCATTTTTCCATGCATTACTTGCAAACAGTAAAAATAAGATAAGAATCGTAACAGAGATAAATAGGGCAACAAAAAACTCTATCTTGCTTTAAAACTGCAGGTGACGTATGAAACTAAACGAAGCTTTCACATTTTTTCATTCCTGTTATTAAAATGAACCTTAATAGCAAATAGTTTTACTTGTGTTCAATTTCTCTGTTAATTACTACCTTTGGCATCACTGAGGCAAACCCGATGACATTTATTTTATAATGACAAACTAAGAAATAAAATAAAGTTTACTAGCTTTACTTAAACATTTCTTTATTAATATAAACTCATCAGGAATTTTAAATTGTGATATTCAAAAATGCATAGATTTTAATTCCTGAATCGAGTGAATAAGGAAGATCTCGGCTCTCAGATGCTGTATTACAGGTGGGGGGGTGTGTATTAATGTGTGTGTACACACACAGACACGGTGTCCACACCAAGTGTGAAAATCGGAGGCATCTGGAAGGTTATGGCTCCCATTACTAAGCCACCACATTGAAGGAGGAGCGGTGACCATACCCAGGTGGCACAGAGCACTCACACAATAATGGCTTTCTTCCCAAATGGCAGATAAGGAAGAGCTGTTCCCTGATGGCTCTTATTTCCTTATCTGAGAAAAAGGAAAGCTTTGCCCCATAATCCGCTTAACATTCTGATATGTAGTGAAATCACAATTACTCTTAATATTCAAAGATGAATCAAAGATGGAGCAACCACGGTAAAAAACGGATGCAGTTGGCGTTGCTTTTAAAATGACAAGGCCACTTAATTCTGTTATCGGCCCGATGAGAGTCTCCTCTCAGGTGCATCAGCAACCGCCCTCACTACTATAATTCATAGTTGTAGGGGGATGTGCTGGACCAGCCAACTCTACAATAAACTGCCAAGCGCTACAGCAGGTAATTGTGTAGAAAGGCAACACACGGCTTATCTACCAACTACCGCAGTGTAGCGCTGTAAATCTATCTTTTAATCAAATTGTACAGGGAAAGACTGAACAGACTGCATCAACCAACACCAAAGAAAGCCTTAAACAAGCCAGTGTTGGAGGACCACTCTCAGTTTCAAAAAGATCACATAACCACGCACGCAGTGTTGTTAATTAACAAAACCCACTGCAGTTTAAACTACAGTCGTAACTGTGCTGCAAAATGCCTTCCTTGTCTCTTTTTCTACTATCAGTACAAATGCACCTACAGACAAACTCCCACCTGAAATTCTTGATAAAGGAGAGAACAGGTAAATATGAGAGCATCACAAATCTGTAACATTCTGGAAATCAAGGTCAGTAATTTGTGAAAAAATAGCCTTCTATCCACACATTCTACAACACTGTACAAATCTCTTAAGTATCCAGACTCAGGGATTAAGTGCCTGCAAGTCTTTGGTTTTATTTTGGGTCTGTTTAGTTTTAATATTTATCAGAAAAGTACGTAAAAGTCTTTCTCTACATCTTCAGTAGCTCTCTGTCCAGACACCATCTCCTCTTCATGACCTATACGCCACTTTATCACAGTATCACAAGGTTGGAAAAGACCTTTGAGATCATCGAGTCCCACCCGTGACCCAACACCTACACCTACTCCTACTTGTCAACTACACCATGGCACTAAGAGCCTCATCCAATCTCTCCTTAAACCCCTCCAGGGATGGTGACTCCACCCCCTCCCCGGGCAGCGCATTCCAATGGCCAATCACCCTTCTCAGCGAAGAACTTCTTCCTAATGTCAAGACTTTTCAGGTCCTCCTAGCCTAATAATTTGTCATTTCTCCTGTAATCTGCTTTTAGAAGGAAAGGGAATTTTCAGATGGCATCATCTTAAACCTGTGCGTTTTTTTCATTTCTCTTACACACAGCGCACGGTATCCCAGGCCGTGAGCTGCATCCCTTTGGTGTCCCAATTAAAAAGAATACTGGTAAAAATCCCAAATAATGAGGAAGAAGATCCTCTCTATCTACTCTGTCTATAGAAACCCTAAGGATTTTTATGACCAGGAGCAAAGGAAATGGAGGCAAAGAACATAGATGAGACACAATTCAAACAGTTGAATGATTTATGTATATTCGAAAAACAAAAATAAAGAGAGGAAAAAGCTGGCACGTAACAACTCAGAGAAGACTGAACGAGCTCCTACTTTCAGCTCCTTTACTCTGAGTTTATATGGACAAGTGTTAGAATGGGAAAGCACAGATCAAATACACAGAGAGGGGTGGTTCTGCTTCTCTGCCAGAGCAGCTCTGGTATTTGCCTTCACCCGGTGGATGTCTGAGAAAGAGTTGATCCATCATACAGTTACAAGGACAAAAAGATGTCCTTTTGAGGAAGGCAGCTCACCTGTTCTGCTGGTATCGCTCCCTCTTTTACTTTCAAATCTGGATGCTTTCAGAAACGCCACATTGGTAGGATCAAAGGCCAGGAGGTTGAATAGCAGAGATATTTACCACACTAGCAAATTAATGGGACTCGGAAAACACAGATTTCTCCTCAGCAGCTGGAGCCGCACAGTCTCCAACGTGCTGAGGAGGAGTCCGTTACATTCAAGACCGGTGAAGCTCTGAGCCAATCTGTCAGCACTAACCGTAAAGAAAATTTACTGCGGTTGCCCTCTTTTCCCAGGCTTCTTTCAATACATCTACCAGCAAAAGAGGAGAGAGGCGGTGGGATGGAAATGAGAGGGACTCGAAGTATTTCAGAAGAACAAACAGACTTTAAACATAATGTTTGCTATGCTTAAATGAAGCCCACGTTCAATGCAAGATGGTTAATTTTGTAATTACTGTTGTCAAGACCTGACATTAAGATGCACAGCTTACTGACACCAGAAGTCACAAAAAGCCTAACGCTACTGACTGGCATAACTGATTTTCTAACCCTTTCAATTAATCAATTGATTAATTAGTACTCAAGAAAAATATTTTTATTAAAACACATTTTGGAACTCTAATCTATGGTAAGTAACTACACTTAGGTGAAGCACAGAAGTAGAGCAGAAACTGCTAAAATGACAGCTCTGTACTTACTAGGTGACTTTCTATTTTTTGTAGGTTTTCAAATAAGTTTTTTTTTTCCTGTTGTAATAATTTAGGGTAATTAGGTAAAAAGTTTGATTTGGTCAAAGGTATATGTTCATGTATCTTGGAATCGTGTGTCTAAATCAAAGAGACAGATTTGGATAACGACAATAAGAAGCCCAAATAACACATGGCCAAAGAGCTTTTAGGTTTTTGTTTGCGCAAAACATTGCGGTGGGAGAGGATCACAGCAAATGTAATTTCTTTTAGTACATCAGAATGACTGACGAAACAACTGCCTGAGCTTTAATCTTGTCAAACTCAGATAAATTAGTCAATTTGAAATGTTACAAAAACTGTGGAGGTGCTGCAGTTGTTCTGTGGTGCGTACAACGCCAATTGTAGGATGATGTTTCTGTCAGTTGCACACTTTAGAAAGGAATAAAAGTATTGAGTTAAACTTAGAGCATGGTACTATGATTATACCTGTTTCAACAAAGTGTAGTTGGATCCATCAGTGCTAATTTTTCTTATTTCATGATGATCAGCCAGAATTAAGAAAGGTTCCTCATCTAAACCCCGGGAGAAAGAATATATTAGACTAGCTTTTACGTTAATTTATGGAAAATAAGGAATACAATGCTGAAATACAGATGGTTTGAAAAATAAATGTTACATGCTCTGATCAATGTTATGGATGAAAGAAATATTTAAAACATTCAAATGTTCCAAGAAAGATCAATGATGCAGTATAAAATGAACAAAGCAATCAATTAGTATATTTTTCAATGTAATTTGCTTTTTTTTGCCTTTGTAATACGGGAACCATATTGTATTTTATGCTAATTTAATGTCAGAGTTTAAATTTGAAATATATTTCATACCACTTGTTTTAATCTCAACATTCACTTTCAAATTATCACTAAATATTATTTGTTACATTTGCAAATGAAGCACGTTTTGAGATTTCAAAACACTGAAAATTATAGACATAAAGAAACAGCTAATTTGGACAAACCTTGATTCTGTAATTATGAACTGACGCCAGATTTTGCTTTTTTTACTCCTGGTTTGCTACTTTAACAAAAAGATTCCTTCATGTACTCATTCATGGCACTTTGAGATCTCTCCAACACTGACATACTTGTAAGATAACAGTAAAAATATGTATATAAAGCTGTCTTCATTTTAGCTTTATTGACGGAGACTTCAGCTAAAGTAATAATAACGAAAAAGTACTAATATATAAAAATGTATTTCAGACTCGTTCCTACTGCTCCTGCTTTCTGCAATGTAAGGAACGTGTTGTTCAAGCTACTCTACTGAACACGTTGGACCACCTCGCTTGCATTTCACATCGAACCCCGCAGTCATTCTCCAGTTCCCAAAGGATGCGAAGCCGCATCCTCGGCAGCGACCGCTATTGCTCTGCGGAGAATGGTGGTAGCGCTCGGCTCTTTGGTAAAGAGTTCAAGGCAATTTGTGCAAGAAATGGGCATCAGGCCAAACGCTCGCGTGCTGGCAGCTCCTCGCAGCACAACCGGCCTCGCCATGGCACAAACAGCTTTGTCACCATCGCTTCTGCACTTTGATGCATTGCAGCTCCAATCAACTGCGCCGGGAGGAGCGCCAGCTCCCCTTCTCATCTGAGTGATCTATGGCTTTGAAATGCAGAGTGGCTTACGAGGCGCGATACAGGAGTAAATCAAAAACCAGGCCCTACATTTCTGCCCTCTCCCCGTGCTGCCTCGGATTCCTCAGCGAAGCAACCGGGAGAGGAACAGGAGGCAGACAGAGGTTCCAGTCTTCTTGTCAGTTAGAAAGAAAATACAAGCTTTTTCTATATTTAAAACCAAAACGCAAACAAGCAACTCTATGCAAGACTGGAATGAGGCGGAGCTGCTCAAGCTGAGCTCTGCCTCCACCAGGGAGAGGAAATCGGCAGAACACGGTAATGGGTTTTCTGTTTCTTTCCTGTTGACTTTTTGCTCTTCCTTGCACTGACCTAGTGAATCCTGCTCACCGAAGCACACAAAAAGAACACCAGGGACATAGACAGAGGGGTGAGAAAATAACCAGTGCTCTTACATGCCTTGAACTGTACTGTGAGTAAATCTGGAGGATTTCATGTGATCTTGGAATAACGGATTTTGCATTTTCTATTATTTTTTCCTGTTCCTCCTTTCCATAGTAGGAAGTTTGAAGTACATTCTAATATTCTAAAGTTGGTGAAATGATAGAGTAGAAGTCTTTTACGCATTGTATCACAAACATCTCCTATCGTGGGACTCAGAAGTGATTAATTTTAACTCCCCTAATACTTTTTCTAATAACCTTCATAATCCCCTGTAACTATTCACTACAAAGGATCTGAGCACAATATGTACTAAAAATAGAACTTATTCCATTCAGACATTGAATCACATTGCTATTTTTTATTGAAGAAGCAGTGTGCTTCAAAGTAACTCTGACCTTGGGGCTAAGGTATTTCACAAATTATTCTGGATACAGCTGTGGATTAAAACAAGAGAGTGATACCTGAAAGCGATTTGCAGCCATTTGGGTTATCAGGCTGTATTTCATACCCATCCGCACACAAGCATTTGTAGGTTCCGTATGTATTGATGCATTGTTGGCTACAGGGAAATCCAGATGAGCATTCATCAATATCCGTACATGTTTTGCCATCATCCTTCAGCTGGAATCCAGGCCAGCATTTACACTGGGAAAGTAAAAATAAGAACAACCCTTTTGATTCTGTTTGTTATCTTACGCACTTCTTTCTGAATACGTTGGCATCATAAAATTCTTCACGTGCTCTCAAGTAACATCTTCGCTACATTGCTATTTATACCGTTTACAGGCAGAAACACCTGCAGTTTTTTCAGCTATTGCTGGTGTGATCCTAAGCACCATCCCCTCCCAAATAACCCCATTCTTTGTTCTTTAACTGAAGAAAAAGTACAACACATCTTTTTAAAAACAGGGAAAGAATTCTTCCATGAAAACGATGGCTGGACCCTTTGGTGTTCTTTTTCAAGTACACATGTGCATTTTGGTGAAGATATAGAGTTTTTAATCCGTTTTCTTGAAGCACTGATAACAGCTAGCATTCCGTGTACGGATACAGCGATGTGTAAGAGAACACTTGAAACTGATTTTTCCTGGGGGTCTGATAACAACCACGGCAAGCTCACCACATGCAGTGTGACCCATGCACAACTCAACTGGGTAGAGGGGTTTAGAAACAGGGGCACAGTTTCTTTGATGGAAAGTTTTCTGTCACGTTCCCTCCTGTATTCCCTGTGTTATTCCCTGCAGAGACCCACGGTGTGCTTCTCTACAACGACGCTGCTTCAACAAGGTTTTGGCTGTTCTCAGCCCGGTTGCCAGCTCTCCTGTCCATGGGCTCCTGGCTAGGACAGCGTTTCAGGGGGTCGAATACTTTTAGAGCTAAACCACGCTGGACAAATCTGACAGCTCTCAGTGAGACAATAATTCTATTAAAAAGATGGAACACTTCAGACTTAAAACTCTAAATAAATGTCTAAAAAACTCTAAATAAATGTCTTTTCTAGCCTCAGCTTCTATTTACAGTTTAGTGCAGTCAGTGGCCTCTCGGCGTCTCACAGCCAAAGAGCAGATACAGGGGATTGAGAAAACACAATTATATGGAGACAACCAACTGTTTTATTCTGCAAATAAGGCAATTACACTTCAATTAAATATTTCTGTATCTTTGACTTAGAAAAAATTTTGGAGCAAACTGTTATTCCTGCTATTCATCCCGATGTGTTTTCCTTTCTCACAACTGATTTTCTGTGCTTTGTACATGTCAGTATGATTTGTTGTATTTAAAGCATTTTACGTTCTTTTCCAGAGATTTAAAGTATGTACTGTAGCAGGGTTTTTATACGATTGGTAATTGTCTGCATACTGGAAATAAACGTTCATGTTCTTACTGTGGCAGGTAAGGTACTTAGTTAAAGAAGTACAAGACACTGGAGTTTCACTATAATCATGCAGTAGTTAAGACACAGTTAAGAATTTGCATTATATTACACTACATTTTGTAATTATTCACCTTGTATCCAACAGGAAGATCCTGACAGTCTTGAGAACAGCCGCTCACTTTCTTACTGAGGCATTCATTTACGTGGCAGCTTCTCTCATCAGACCCATCGCTACAATCTTCTTTGTTATCACAAACATCACTTTGAGGAATACATTTGCCATTTTTGCACATAAAAAAAGATCTGTTACATGACTGTTCTGGAAAACAAAACAAAACAAAAAAGAGAACACAACTTGGTGTAGTCTATTAGCATTTGGAATGAATTTTCTCCTGGACCAGCTGCAATGTGTGAGATGGAACAACTCTGCAAAAACTGAATATTAATTTCTTATTGATTAAAGTTTATTCCTCTCCTGGAAAATGTGTGAGCGCTTCAACCTACTACTCCCTCCTACACGTTTGTCTTCATGTAATTGAGAATCCTCTATATTATCTTGGCACAAAATACAATTCCATAGTTCACAAAACTTAAAAAGCATGGCCTCTCTCCCCTGTGGATGCTAAAAGTCTTCAGCAAACGTGACTGACTGAATTCTGATGCGTTCCCAGTGCTTACATGGGGTTTTTTTCCCCTTCTTTGGCAAAACCTGAACACATCAACTCAGCTACGTTCTGGTTCTTCAACTCAGAATCCGAACAGTTAAACTAGGTTACGTTGCTTTACCTCAAAGCAAACGAGCGATTCCAATCAAAATCACTAGAAAGGACTGGGCTAACGTACCATAAAGTCATAAGATCTAGACAGGAGAACTGGTCTTTCAAAAAGCCACTGGATAGGATACGATATAGACAGCAGGAGTCATTTTCCACTCAAAACCCAGTCAGACCTCTGCAAACTCATGCCAGTAGAAAATATCAATAAAACAGATCACATTTGGTCAGTAATTTGTTACTAAAATTAGACCAGTATTTAATACAGGAAGAACAACCTAACATGTCCTTCTGTATGCTCTACTTCTGCGCGGTAACTACGTCACATCACAGAATCACAGACGGGCAGGGGTTGGAAGGGACCTCTGGAGATCACCCAGTCCAACCTCCGCTAAGGCCGGGGCACCTACAACGGGTTGTGCATCCAGGCAGGTTTCGGATACCTCTTGAGGAGGGGATTTCACAGCCTCTCTGGGCAGTCTGTTCCAGTGCTCTGCCACCCTCTAAATATACAAAACATTTTCAGGGCGAGCTACGAACTTTGACAATAATTACGGTAATATAATCTTATTTTAGTGCCAATGGAATGCATGCAGTAATTAACTGGCAGCCTTCTCACGTCGTGGGAATCGATGGCTTGAGTTTTGCAAGCTGGTTTGGATGCTGAGGACTGACAACACATTCTCCTTGCAAGACATAAGTAACATCACCACTAAAGCACTGGAGATTTAGGCAAATGTAAAAACCTTGAAGCTCATCTACAATCCTGAACCACTGCTTTCAAAAGAAAAGGTCAAACATGTTATTCAAAAAATAAAATACAAACCTGAACTTTTGCACTTGGTGTTTATAGGTGCTTCGTCAGAATGGTCTGGGCAGTCGAAATCACCATCACATTGCCACTGGGAATTTAACAGGCATCGCCCATCAGCGCAAGTGAACTCCCCAGGTCGGCAGTGGCGATATCCTAGGAATACAGAAATCAAGGAGTTTATACTTTGCTTCCTAATAGTGACATCAAATTTTGCATATATGAGACAAAAGCAGTACGTGCTCAAACACGAGTGTCTACCAACAAAGAGAAAAAACAAACGTCTTCTGCAGCACAGCACACTCACCAACCAGTTCCCAACATGTGTAAAATACATTCATGCAGCCTTCAATCACAAACACATTATTTTAGGTGTAATTTAACTTCTGGCTATTATTAGGGAATAGCTTTCTAACACACATTTTAGAAATTATTATACCCAGCAACTATTTTTGCAACGCGCCTTCTACTCTATACTTTCCTTTTGGCAGAACTCTTGTGATTTTAACCATACCAAACATGCAGTTTCTAAGATGGCCACAAAATCAATATACACTAAATTTATACATTTTCAAAGTTATATTGGATTTCTAACTGAAAATTACAATATATAATGAAGTAGAGCAAACAGACAGGTGTTTGTTTCTTCGAACACCTAGAGCGTCTAACCTAGATTCGAAACCTACAAAGCAGAAGGAAAGGTCAGAATCAGCACAAATTTAGTATTTTTCTATTCAGTTTTGTAAGCTCTATACTTGTGAGACTCATTACACTAAACCAACTGCTGCAAGAGCTATGTTCCTCTTTGGGAAAGTAAAGTGTAAATTTTGCTATAGTCTATGTGTATAAAATCTGCCTCAAATACACTGCAGTCCTTGAAAAGAGCCCTGAAAGTGAGCCTTGATTTAGTTTAAACCTAAAGAAAAAAAGTATGATTATAAAGTAACACTGATGAAGCAATACTCATTCCCATTATAAGGAATGATTTTGAAACATTTTTTAAATTATGCTGCATCGTTTAACGTTCTTGCCTCTTGAAAAAACGCAGACCTTAAGCTCCAAAAATGATTCTTCCAATAAATAAATCTAAATTATTATAACTACTGAAGCTTTGACTTGAGCTGTGAACATCTGAAACGAGCACTCATTACTTTCTACTCTCTAGAAGTGGAAAGTTTGTATTTTTTCCCTTTTCCCCCTTAATGACTGTATCTCCTGCTACGCAGTACAGATTTTTTCTGGTAGCAGACGGAGAAATCACATTTGAAGCCTGAATGACGTCTCTCTCCATCAAGAGATTTAAATCTCTTGCATGTCTATGTGATTTAGAGATGTGTTAATCCACTATTTCCAAAATGCATAAGTTATCACATCAATTGGAACAATTCTGTGGTCTCCTGAAGGTGTGTTTTGGGGTTTTTTCCCCCTTTTTTAAATAGAGCTGCATGTCAGAAGTCAGGCTGGCTGGGTGTGCAGAGCGGTGAAGCTTTTGTCTCACACAGCCCTGAGTGGAGGATCTTTGAGACCGAGAGCTTGACCCCGTCTGCAGCATTTCACAAGAACCTTATTGTCAGAAAGGGAGTTACAACACAGGCTTCTGCTCAATATTATCTCTGCTCTGGACAACAAGACACAAAGAAACTTGAAACTGAAACCGGAAAATCCCTCCTATTCCTGAACGTGTCTTTTGATTGGATAAACAGAGCATGCAATCTTCTCGATAAGAGTTCATATTCTTGAATAAAGTTGTTCTTTTCTGAATTTTAAGAGCATATGAAACCCCTTACAGCAGGAGCCTGTGGCTCACCGAGCTCAGTATCCCGTCTCTTGACAGCAGCGATAGGAAATGGAATTTAGAGAATCCATTTTGTTCTCATGCTCTCCCCAGATTGAATTATTGCCATTTTTTTGTTTATATGCAATTAATAAGATTGTATTAAAAAAGCCAGGATTATACAATGGAATCAAAACTTGTATCAAAGAAATTTTTAAAGATTAAAATGATTATGAGTTTTTAAAACCTGTTCAGATGAAAATTCTGACACAAGAAATTGTTACTCCAATCACCAGTCCCATTTTTCCATGATATCTGAACACTACTCAGATTTTTCCAAGTCAAACAATTCTAACTGATGTTGATGCAATCTTTCTTTACGTGACCAAACACATCCGTTCTTATTTGCTACATTATATTATTTTCCTACACTGTTCAATGAGACATTCAACTCAAACTGTACCTGAAACAATTCACAAAATGCACATAGCAAACATGATTTTTCTTATAATTTCTGGATGTCTCCTTGCACCATTATGCTCATGCGCTCCCCTGAGGTGGGAAGCACAACAGAAATGCCCCAACACGCAGCCAGCTGCCTTCTGCTCTGGTTCTCATCTCTTGATCACATTTAATAAGGTAAATGAGCAATATAGATTTTAACTGCACAAAACCAGGCAAGTTATTGATTAACTTACCTGCCTTTTAGGACAGAATATTTGCTCTGTGCTTATTATTTGGAGAGATGGGTGTTTCTGAGTATGGCCTAGCTATTCTGTACGGGCGTTTATGTACTGTAAGAAACCCTAAACTCATACGAATGGTGAAAATTGAACTTTCACATAAGGCTTTAGTCGGTATTATTTAACTGCAGCAATAACCATGACAGAAATGTTTCATTATTTGATAGAAAAATACGATTATAGAGACAAAGACAAAAAAGATATATCGCGAACAAGAAATTATAGACGGTACATCTTAAATTCTGTTAAATGTCACTCGCAATCAACTGTAAGTGCCAACTACAGCAAATAATTTGTCGTTGTAGCTCCAGCTGAAAGTTAATGCCAAGATTCAGTCATTAATGCACAATTTAAAAGTTAACATTGAAATCTTTTCAGAAAGAGCTTTCTTTTCCAACAGCGAGTGAAAGCCACAGCCCCTGCAGAAGGCCTCAGCGTTAGGAGTTTGCAGTTCTTTGACTGTCATTTTGTTATACTTGCCACATTCCAGAGATTCATCGGATCCATCTCCGCAGTCATCGTCGTGGTCACACACGAACTGCTTGGGAATGCAGACTTTGTTACGGCACAGGAAAGCGTTCTCGTCACAAGTGTTATTAGGGGCTAAGGAAAATACAGCACAGAAAACCCAAATCAAACCGAGAACAGGAAGATACGCAGCCCTTTTCCTGTGGAAAGGCGAAATGAGAAGTAGTCTGAGTGGATTCGATAGAAACAACGACCATGTTTGACTCAAAGAGCACCGGACAACTGAACGGCAGAAACAGCTACTCATCACCACAAAGAGAGCTGAGGAAGGACGGACAGCTAAAACCTTGTGTAAGCCAGGGCAGAGGGGCCTCAGCAGCGGACGCTGTCTGCGTCTACCCCGAGGTCTGCTTCTGAGGCAACGAACGCCCGAGAAGCACGGATGTTACTCTGGTCTGATCAAAAGCTCTTTAAAACCCATAATCACTGAAAACACTGCTCAGCCTAGAAATTGTGACAGAATACGCGCTCAGTGGAGAGAGCGTGTTTCAATATTTTTAAGCTAGACCATTTCTATACACATTAGCGAAACAAAACTCTTACATTAAACTACTACGGAACCCCCGACGCTTTCAACAGAAATGTACCTCAGAAGATTGGAAGTCATAGTTTACAGGGCAAGAGATGTCACAGCCAGAATAAACTAGGGACAGAACTGTATCTCCCTTTCGATACACAAGCTCCCTGACATGCAGCATTTTCTTTGGGAAGAGGAATAAAACTCCGTCATCAATAATGTGTGACTTTTCCTTAGTGGTGCAAAGTCAGCGATGACACACACGCTGATTTCAGCTGCTGTGCCTCGGTGTACATGCACAACACCTGAAGATTTTAGGTTGATTAAAACATTGAAGAACCCCGGTCCGCATGGCCACACGTGCTCCACCAGCCCTCACTGCCGACCCTGGCCATGTAAGGGCACGGTTCTACACACACGGAAAACAACTGGGTATTAAAGGCAAGACTTATAGGAAAAGAGATGCGAACATACCGCAGCCTGCTGTAGAGAGCTCGTCGCTTCCGTTGGGACAGTCCCGCTCACCATCACAGAGCCAGTGCCGGGGAACACAGGCGCGGGAGCCCAAGCAACTGAACGTATCCGCTGCACAGGTCACCGAACCTGGAACAACACCACGCGCGAGGCTCAAACAAGTTCCAATGATGTTTTTTAAGCTACTGAGTAAGAGGTTTTTACTTTAAAATAAAGCAGGGAGATGATTTTATTTTCCACAGTATGAAAAAGAAAACAAAACAGTGGCTAAGACTGCACTTTTAAGCAAAATTTTTTACAATCTATTATTTCTTCCATTGCATTTGTTCATTCTCTTATTCTTCTGTCAGGAAATCTAATTTACCACACTTCACAAAAACTATGCAACAGGGTAACTTCTCTAACCAGTTTTGGTCTTTACGTTTGACTGCACGTTTGGACTGACTGAACAAAGGAACTAATCCCGCACACCACGCAACCCTCACATCGCTCTGTTCTACGCCAGGACACCAAAGGTATTCAAAACTTGGTGAGTCAGCCCCATGTAGAAGAGAACAATGGGCACCAAGTACAATAGTAGTGGGAGGAAGAGAATCTCTGACAGTTCTAAAGCAAGTAACTCAACAACATATTGTTTATTTAACTATTTCTTTCTCCAGGATTTCTCCAGGGAAGAACGTTATTATATAATAGCATTAATTTTACTCTGCTTGGAAGTAAACTTTTGTGCAATTCAGCACTTACTGTATTCTCTTAAGCAAGTTAAATGTACCTCACTAAAAAGAAGGCAGTGAATTTTCTACTAATTTTAATTAGAAATTAATAGAATAGTAAAATTTTAAAATAATTGCTTATTTTGAACTGTTTATGCAAGATAAAGAACTTTGTTTAATTGTTTGCCATTTTGACACTTCTAAAGTTAATCTTCAAGCTAAATAAATATTGATTTTCTAAGACTGAAAACTCTGGTCATCTTGATCTCTCTTTGTCCTGTAATTCTGATCTGCCTCTTGTTCTTAAAGAGAACTACATACAGCCTTACTCGCCTTCCCTTTGTCACTGCTGTGATTTTTTTCCCTCTTGAAGAGATAGTCTAAAATTTTTATGTGCAAACTTTCTTTTCGTAAGAGATCTGCAACGTATTTCAAATCAAAATATAAAAAGAAGTAATTCTGAATAACCTTAAAAGAAAAACCAAAGGGATATTGTAGTGACACTTGGCAATTTGCTTTGTTTCACCCTCCTGTTTCCTGCTTCAGGCCTTGATGTTTCTTAGGGTTTCACCTCGTTCTCCAGTAGTGCCAGACAAGGTGCTTGTCTTCTCATTTCACACCATCTCCTTTTCCTAGGAGCAGCTTTTCCTTTCAAACAGACGTTGCCTCCAACTCTCCCATCCTCAGCAGGATTTGAATACCATGAAAAAAATGTCTTGCAGATGGGTGTCAGCTTGAAGTTAACATAGCAATTCATCCATATTTTGCCATATTAGAACAGTGTAATTTTTACCTTTGTCCTTTTCATTTGTTGGCATTTCTATATCTGTTTGATTAAGAAACTACTTTAAGAGACCACAGCTCTGAACACAATCTGAAAAGATTCCTTCCGTCTATCTAAGACTTTCAGTGAAGTTATCAACAATGCTTTCACCATGGTATCACACACGAAATATGGAATAAAATACTCCTTGTCGAACAGACTTTATGTAAGAGGATTTATGAAAATGAACAAATATTGAAGAGGTAAAAGTTGAAATTTGAAAATCTTTAAATATAGCATAGATAAGGATGTAAAGAACGTATATAATACCACGAAACTGTGACAGCACCACTTGACACACTGTGATATTCCTTTGAGAAGAATTCACTAACACATTTCCAGTCAGCGGAGCCCCAGAATGGAAGTAAGGTTCTCAATTCCTTATGTAATTTGAAGGGTTTGGCAACCTGAGAGGAATATTATGCAATCATACTTATGATTGTATACATAAAAAATTAAAAGGAAATAGGAGAAAGAGCTGGGGGAAAAAAAAACCCCAACAACTTCGGAGTCTGCCGGCACCTATCACTGAAACGTAAAAAAGGGATACAGGAGTTTGACTTCAAGGGCTGGAACTGGAGAAAGGTTTGGTTCTCCTTTTGCCCATGCCGGTGTGCCACGCAGCTCTTCACTGCTCAACTACACCCCGATCACACAGTTCCCACACAAGGGTATCTGGCTGCTGGTTGGAAGGGGGCTGAGGGACGAGACCCTCTAATATCCTATTATTATCCTTAAAGCAGGCTCTCTTTGGAGATGCTGTACTTGGTCCCTTTCCAGCACCTTCCCAGATCACTTGGTCTCTTTCAGCCCGTGTGACCCGACACAACACAGCACCAAACCAGCTGTACTTACCGCAGATAGCGTCACTCTCATCCAAACCGTCTCCGCAGTCATCCTCACCATCACAGGTCCACTGCTTAGAGATGCACTTGTTTGCAGAGCAAGCAAATTGATTCCAGGAACAAGACGAATCTAGGATCGACATCATCCACGGCATTGTTAGGTTCTCAGCAGCACCGCGGGCCGTCTTTCCTAGCACACAGTAGGAATCTCCACGTTCCCGCACTGCCCCTTTCTGTCCTCCTAATTTTACTGTATCAACATCCTGCTGATCCTAATCTTGGCATTCAGGATGTTGCCAGTGTGTCTAAGAGTTGGCATCCACCCTTACAGTTACAGAAATAAACAGTAAAACATTCAGAATGCTTACATTCTCATATTTTACAACTTTTTGCTAGCAGGACGGGGACAAACGCTTTAAGAAGAGAAGCCTGGTTTGTGTGTTTGCCATGGATGCTATGGGTATAGTGAACTGCTTCATTTTGGTAGAAGGACACAGACAGCACTGTCCAAATCCTGTCAAGCAGCCTCCCTCCCCCTATTGCAATATTTAATTGCATCTTAAAGATTTCAGGTTCTTTTCTCTGCCAAGAAGACTTGTTGTGTATTTGCAGTCTGTTGTCCCACTCACACTTTATTATACCTTGAAAATAACGACATGCTTCTGCATTTCAAAACCAGCCTGCACCACTGTTCTAAAAAAGTGCTGCTACTATGACCTTTCCCAAAAACTTCAAATAATTTGCTTTTCCCAGACTTCTTTCGTAAAAATAAAATTCGTTTCAGCTGATGACAAAAAAACTTAAATATTTAAAATAAAAAGAATTTTCAGTAATACAATCTGAATTAAAAAGCAGAGTGTTGTAACAGCTACCTCAAAACAGTGCAGTAAGTAGGGAAAAAATAACATAATAAATTCTCCTCCCCCACAAAAAACAGCAAATAGGTTTTACAACACTGCACAAAAGTGTAAACCCCAGAAATGTAAACACTGAACTACGCTTGGTGGATGTAGTCAACACAAACCCCGATTTTAATAGTGCACAGCAGATCCTAATTTTCAAGTTATAAGATCGTTATATACAACGTAAACTGCAAACCAGACATGGAAGTACGTTAATGGAAACCGCGTCGTGAAGAGAGTAATGAATCCCTCAGTCGTGTTAACTGGCAAAACCAAACCAAAAACCAAACCAAAAATAAACAGGGAATAGAAAACCTTGGTAATGCTTTTGCTGTTCCGCTACAACTTAATTATAGAAATAAACCAGTCAGGAAACCACCCAAATTTAAAAGAACAGCTCTCACCACGGAGCAAAATCAACTTGCGTTGCTCCATGATGAGGTAGTGCTTAAGAATCTTGAAAGATCTGGGACAGAAGGGACCCTCAACCCAGTTTACAATTCATGCTGTATTTTATTTGCATCGCTTTCCTGGTTACTTTAAATTATAATTTCTTTATTGCCTCTGATGCAAAGAAATGCCTATTTTTATGTCATGAAGGTCTGTTTCCTGTTGGGGTCACAAGATATTGATATAAACTGATGATTTCTATAAAACTGCCATGATGAGGAATTAGTGAAATTGTTATATATTAAAATAATAGAAAAGTCTGTATATAAAAATACCTTTAGGAGAAAAAAAATGGATAGAGCTTTCATTCTGTCATGAGATAGGGTTTAAATATTGACAATGTGAAATATTAGAGTTGAATCTGAAAGTGTAATAACAAAGAACCTTTTCTATAGCTCTAGATTCATTCTCCAAGATATAAATGCACACTTTGTTTTAAACGTGCACTGGTGATTACAGAAATACAGATAAGATAAAATGCTCACCACAGTGCAATTCGTCTACTCCATCCTCACAGTCTTTCTGTCCATCACAAAGCCAGGTGGTCAGAATACATCTTCCACTAGGACAACCAAAATAATTTTCTTCACATGTGGGTTTGTTTTGAACTGTGATAAAATAAAGAATGTAATGTAAAATGGTCTCTACTAGTATGATTAGGAACCTAATACATTTGTGTTACATTTCCCAATACTGAGGGACAACAAAGTGTTTATATCTGAATTTTTTTATATGATATAATATCATTTCATTGTGTTAACACAAATCAGGGAATAGTGGTAGCCAGGAGCTGAAATACTTTTTTGTTTAAGGAAGTATCAGAGCGCAGCTTCAACCTAAATTCAGTGACCTACAGAGTAGCATCACAGAACGCCCTGAGCTGGAAGGGACCCACGAGGCTCACCCAAGTCCAACTCCTGTCCCTACAAAGGACAACCCCAACATTCACATAACGTGTCATCGTCCAAATGCTTCTTGAATATCTTCAGGCCACGACTCCTTCCCTGGGGAGCTGTTCCACAGGTTTTCAGCTCTGGTAGATCAACACTGCTTGTTGTTTTGCACCAGCTGAAGAACTTGCCCTTCTCATCTACCTGCCAGCATCTACAAAACAAACTAACGGGGGCACATCCATCACACTCACTGGGTCAAGCTACAATCCCGATGCGTGCGCTGACTGGAGCTGTAGCACCGATATTGGAGCCAGAGATTTAGACTTCATTACAAATTAAAAAGTCTTTCTTCCACGCTTTTTCTCTTTGTAAAGCACAGAAGTCATTTAAGGCTGCGCCGTTATGAATGCTTACAAAACAGATGTGAGGAAAGAAAACATCGTTTCACAGCCTACGTACAAATATTAGTCCTCTAAGCGACACAGGTTATTTTCAAAATCTCTAGCAAGGTCCTTCTCTGGGAAGACCCAGGCAATATACCCAGGTTCAAAGCTTTGGAGATTACTGATGCTCTCTGCCAACGTTTCTAGCACTGCCTTAAAGCACTGTGGCTATCGACACTGTTTGTCTTCTTTATCCTCCCTTCTCTCTCTAAAATCTGAAGTCACAAGTTTCCACATTCATGGCTTCTACAGCTGCACGAACAGAACAAGACGACTAATGAAAGAACTGGATCGTCTATGATGACTGGGTAGATATTAAAAACTAGGAATAGCCACCCCTAAAAGAATATTTTGCCTGATCTCTCTGTGAGAACAATGAAACTGAGCAAAGTTTGTTAATTGTATCGTATTCATAATAGAAACAAGACTCAAAAAGTTAATGTGCCAAAGATGGTCAGTTTTGAATGAAATGGCAAAGGAAATCACACGTAGGCTGAATCGGAATGGTATTGCTTCCAAGTAAAGGCAAGAATGATTCGGGCAATTAGCCGCACATTAAAGTGATGGAATTTTTTGGCACACATTTGAAAGACAGAATAAAGTAATACAAATAAATGGACAATGGAATAAAATGCAACATTAGTTTACTGAATGTATAGAACAGTGCCCTCAATCTTCTTCGGTATCAAAAACCCCTTATAAACAAAGTCAACAGAGGAAATCTAAGCTATTCTGAGCTCAGCGAAACGCACATACAGCAAATTCTAAAGAATTATTAGATTATTTGCACAGTATAGAGATTAGAATGAAAACCATAATTTAATACGCATCTAGCTTACAGGAAGGACAAAAAAAAGTTCCTAATGTCAGGTTGACTGACGCTAGTGATGATGTTCTAAGGTTCCTTCTGGGTCCTGGTAATATTTTCATCAATAACGGTGGCACAAAGTATATGAGAATTCTAACAGGAGCTTTTGGTGATACAAGGGGCTTAGACAGAAAACCAGACTATTAAATGGGGATTAATCAGATGATGCTAATGACTAGCTAATCAGCAAAACACTACTAATTACTAATTCTATATATTTTTTGCATAAAAGCTCAAGGTGCGGAAGAGGAGCTACAGGCTTGACATCCCCGGAATTTTTGCTAGTGCACTGTCTTCAGCCGGATCACAGAATGGGCCTAATCCTAAAAATATGCATCATAAAACTTCATTAAGGTAAATACAGTTTATCTCTTATTTATAGGTATTGGATTTAATATTATCAAACTTAAATGAGAAGTTCTCCATAATAAAGAAGCAAACGCATAAATGCCATCTTTCATTAGGTAAGAATGTAATAATGTGAATAATTTACTGGTTAACATTAAATATTGTATTAATTGGGGTGAAGGATTGTGTAATTCTTAAAAAATCCTGCAACACCAAACAAATTAGAAACTAAACTAAATATTTACTCATAAATTTATACTCGTATTTATATTAACCCATCATTAAGAATTTGACTTTGTAGAACACTTCAGAATTTAGGGTAACACAAATAACCTATGAAAGAACAGAAGTAACAGAAAGCAGATGCTAAAACTGTGATTATGAGATAATGAGCATTTCCCAACGCTGCACAAGAGACTTTCCTTAAAGGACTTCACCCCCTCCACTGCTACCAGATCGGCTCTGAGGACAGAATATATTTTTCAAATGTGTTAATGTTCTGCCTTCTTATGAAAAATTGTCAGATAAGAATTCAAAAAAATAAGACTCGAAGATGTCAGAATGTTTTTTGTTACTTCCATGTAAGATATTTACCCGAGTGCTTCTCGTTGTGATGAGCAGAACTATCACAACAGCAATGACCCTGGCAGCCCACCCCACGTCAGCAAAGTAAAAGACAAAGTTAAAAATTAAACAAGAAATATCCTCATCCGCTAAAGCAGCAGCTAATAAATGTTCCCCAGTAACTCTGCTGAAGCTTGATGAGCCTGCCACTTTAATGACTGATGTTTTCCTTAAATAAAAATGATTAATGACAGACCTAACTTGGAGGAAACAAAGCCAGACGCAGTTTTCTTCAGAGAAATGCATTAGCAATTTGTAATAATTTGCATAATCTGATGAAACACAAAATAAGGACTGGTGAAAAAAACCTGCATTCAGCATTATATTAACCTCTGTAGCAGATAAAACTGCACTGACTGAATAAACATTTTGCAACACAATTAGAAAAAAGAACTGAAAATGTAGGAATATATTTTTTTAAAAAGGTAAATTATTATTTTCTTTCTCACGGTTACCTGGGCATTTCAGTTCATCTGTAAAATCTCCACAGTCATTAGATCCATCACATATCCATTCTGGCAGTACACACAGTGAAGTCGAGTTACAGCTAATAAATCCTGAAGACTTTATTCCAAGTTTATAGAAGTAAGCACAGTTTGTATTATCTGGAAAGAGACACGGAATCACTACATCACACCTAAACCAGACCTTCCAGCCTTTTAGTTTGGTTCTCAGGTTTAGTTTGAGTTTGCACAGACCACGCAGCTGGTGGTATCCGACTCGTCACGACGATGAATTGCCAGCCGTATAACAAGGAATAATCACGGAACAGATGCTGCGACGAAGCACAAACACGAACTTACTGCAGTTCTTTTCATCCGAAGCATCTGCACAGTCAATGATCTGGTTGCACCGAGCGGATTTTCCAATGCAGCTCCCATCTGCACAATGGAATTCTGTCGAAGCACACGTTGACTCTGTAACATCCAGTTACAAAGGACGTAAATTTGTGCACTAATCACAGTCTTCAGATGTGAATTACATTTATTGTGTTTAAACCGTCTACGTTTTAGGATGATACACTCGGAACACACGGTATCTTACGCAGTTAAAGACTCCGTAGAATTATAAGGTCTAAAAAACTCGAAACCACAAGTTTCTAATTTTTATATTTATTTTCTGGGCCTAAGAGTCTCTGTAGTTTCTCAATACAAGAAAATCGCCACGTGAGGAAGGATCACTTTCAGAACCACCCATGAACCTCACATTTCTTCCCTCTAACAGCGGGTTGGGGTTTTTGCCTGTAAGCTGTTCTCTCTACTTACGTACAGCTACACGATTAAAAACCATGCTGTGTTTTCAGAAAATGCTAGTTGCTACCACTACATAGGTTTTAGCCATATATTTGGGAATAATTTCCCCTCCAGTCTTTCTGAATTCCAGCTAAGGCTTTGTGTTTTCTGCTAAGATAGTCTTTATTCATTGGCTGGCACTGAGATATAAATATTCATATTTTAAGACATAAAGAAGATACAATTGTGATATACCTAGGAGAACAATTCTGGTAAGTTTTGCAAAGGACACAGACATTGTTGTGCATCTGAGCAGCAAAGAAATAGAACACACACTACTTCAAGGAAGAAACAGTGCAGCAGACAATGAGAAGAAATCTCCCATCTTCCAGCATTTCCTTTGGTAAAGATTGTCCCATTTATTACTTCGCAGAAGCCACAGCAATTGCATTTTCCAAGTTTTCCCCAGTCAAACCCTCTCCCTTCCAGAGGACTCTGAGTGTAAACTAGAATTGGTCTTCATATCAACGCCAACATCTGCTGTCCCAGATGTGCCAGCGGGCACCTGCTTGGTTTGGAATTCTAGCAAAACAGATCCCAGCACCTGCCAGTGCAATGAAGTTATGTGCATTTCCTGGCTACTTCTATTTACAGACTGCGTATTTAGAGAGCAATAGTCTAAAATCACCTTGGAAATAATGGCCATTTACCTTTACAGTCAAATTCATCAGAGTTGTCACCACAGTCATCTGCACCATCACACACTTTGTTACTTGAAACACAGCGACGATTGGAGCACGGCTTGAAACCCTTCCGACAGCCTCTGTTTTCTGGGAAGTACAAGCACAATTTCATTGAGACACTGATAAATAATAAAAAGAGCCTTATGTTAAAACCAGACAAACATTCCAGAAGAAAGTGCAGATACAGGAAAAAAACAAAAAGCAGAATTGTTCCTTTTGTCCAACAGCAGAACCTGGACTGATAAACAGATAAGAAATAACAAACGAAAGCAGGATGAGAAAGAATGACAACAATTGAAGAAGAAAAGCCCAATTCCCAATTTTTATTATTTTTTGGCATAAAAATGCTTTAAATGTGTGTGTTTAGACACCCTTTCACCAGGCACGTGACAACGTTTGTATATGGAAATACTATTATACAGAATGAAAGCACCAAACTTGCCCTGAACCAAATCAGGAATAAATGGAGAGTAAAATAAAATAAAACCAAAAAAATACGAGCAGAAATGTCTCTGAAGTTCTGAATGCTGGGAGTTCTGCTCAAGCAGGTTCGCTGCCGAAGAAGGGATGAATGTTACCTATGTTATTATGGTTGAAAATTCAGGAACCATTTATTAAAGCCCTAACCCTTGTAGAAGCAAAGCCACAACAACAAATAACGCTCACTGGATGAGTTATCAGCGGGTCCAGCACCCGGTATTCATCACATTCAGAAAACACGCTGTACACGGCCCGGTGCACGCCAGAACCACAGCTCCTGCTTGTCCACCGTGTAGCAAAAAGTTCAGTATGGTTGTCTGAAATCCTGGAAAACGGACGCTGTCCCTTAATTAATACAACGTCCTTCATTAAATTATGCGGCAAATCCACGGTAAGACAAACTGAATCCTGTATTCCTATTATTTCAATGCTGTGGAATAATGTATAAAAGAGTTCTGGCAGCTCATCAAACCTCAGGTTACCGACATCTAAGACAACTTGTCTGGATGACAAGAGAGAGGATTTTCAGATTTCTCAGAGCTCTCACTTTCTTATTTATTCCCAGGTGAATTTCTCTCTGTTCCTCCAACCTGCTCTCCTCTCCTCTCCTAACAAAACAAGAGAACCTACAAGAAATCTTAATCCTTCTTCCATGAACTGTGAATGATATAAATTACCAAAATAAACAGTAGGGCCAAAGAGTAGCTGACTAGGTGTTTCGGTGGTGGTGTTGGTTTTGGTTATTAAATACAGAAATCTAGATCAAAATTGATAAGTTAAAGGCAAAAATACTTGATTATTGTTCATCTTTGAAAAAGCAGCTAGCTGTGGTTTTCCTCATTTTTTTTAAGAAACAGAAATACAAGAACATTTGGGATGATTTTTAAAATTTTAAGTCAGCTAAACCACTAAATTTAGGGGCAAAATAAATAATTTTATAAATAGTACAAGAAATAATTATATAAATAATATCAATGATTCTATCCATATAATGTCAGGGTTATTTTAATGTGCAAGCTGGCATTTTCTTCTTGTGCATCTGGACAAGGAGCTGGAATGAGTAAGTAGGAAAGTCACAGAAGAACCAATACAGACACATGTATAACCAAAATCAGAACACGAGGGTGAAGTATCTGGAAATACTTACCACAGTAGAAAAGCTTCTCATCAGACTTGTCCTTACAATGGGCAATACCATCACAAGTCAGCTGATAATCAATGCATTCACCGTTGCCACATTCAAACTCAGAATAAATGTTGCAAGTAGAATTTTTAGCTAAAAAAATAAAACAAATTAACATGTAATTTTTAACAGATTTTACACGAAGCGAAAATGAGAAAGAAGTTGGTTACATTTAAAATATCTCCTACAGAGTTTTGGAAAACCTAAACAAAAAAGGACTCAACCACGGCATTAAAACTTAAAAGCCTCTACAGACTGCTCTTCATTTGGTCACGACCTTCGTGACAACACATTCACTTCACGTGGATCGAAACCAAACACCAAACTTCAGAGAAGGGAAAACTCAAAAGGAAGAATAGGGAATTGATACCCAATTATTACGCTCACTTTCTTGATTCCATTATAATTATTTCAGCACAAATTCAGGAATAAGAGATGTCTGCCAAAGCCAAGCCAATAGAAATCAAAAACATTTCTTGATTTGATTCAAACATGAAGAAAAATATAAATGAAGTGCTGAAAATACAGATTCCGGAGCGGGTGAGATCTGATCTTGAATATGATTTATACAGTCCTTGAAATGCTAATCAAGTTTATCACAGCATTTGTTTTTCCCCCCATTTTTTAGCATTGCAAGAACTTTGCTCTGAGGAACAGACATTCTCAATTCCATGCGTGTTCCGTCAAGTTCAGCACCTTCGACCGGAATCTTTAGAGAAAGATGAGAAAAAAAATAATCAAAATGCAGGTAGGGTATAATCTGTCCACAGTCAAAGTCCTTTGAGATGGTTTCAAACCCAAAGCTTCAGAAACAAAACTTTTCAATGCCTTTCAAAACTTGATTTGATAAGAAACCAGTATTCGGGGTGGTCTTATTACCCACAAAATCATCCGACCCCTCCGAGTATTAGGGAAGCTTTTTTTTCAATAATCTTGAGTGGCACTAAGTTGTGGAGTCTAATTACATTTTTAAAGGACACTTAATTCCTTTTCTCGGTAGGAATTGCTAACTTTCGATTTTACTGAGTATCCTTTTGAACTGTTTTCTGAAGACAGAAACTTTTGATCTCACAGTTGAACTATAAAGTCTGTCTTGTTTCCATCCTTCCTGTTCTATTTAACCCCAACATTTATGTCTGCCTTTTTTTTTAAAAAAAAAAATCTCAGTAACCCAGATCAAAATTTCCTGAAAATGTTCTACATAATAATACAGAACATGGAATCTTATATCATGCTCTAGATGAACATTTAAACACTATTTTACATAACAGCAGTTTTAAGAGTTATAATGCTTTTGGAAAATATAACCCTCATTTCATATTATAAAACATATCAAATTTATTAATTTCTCTGAACTTTTCACTTAAACTGCTGATCAGTGCCTTGACAAGGGAAATGAACAGGTGAGAAAAAATGCTTTAAGTAACTTTCATCTTCAGCAACTCATCTGATGTGGCCCTAGACAGAACCAATGGATGCACGGAGATACTTTAATTCATCTCAGTAGTAATTACAGTAGTTACGTAAAAATAGTCATCACTATTACTAGGAAAACAGTGCCTTACTATCATAACAGCAGTTATGTTTTTCATCTTGGTTGTAGTCTTTTCCAACCTCTTTGGGATGCCAGCAGCCATCTTTCCCACCTCCAAACAAACCAGGACTTTTATTGTATTCATGCAATGAATTTAAATCTCTACATGAAATCAAGTCCATTACATTTAACAAAGGTAAAATGCGAATCAGGGAAAGATTTGCCTCCTTATTGCTCCATAACGTTAAGAATTTCAACTCTTTATTTTTTCTGATTCTAGTTAATCTAGGAAACGGAAATATTTTATGATATTATACATTATGATATTGTTTTGTCATACTCCATACAATTTGATCCTGTCTTCTTTATCAGCCAAAGAGGTTTCTGCCCCACTGTGACAAAGTGAAAAAAACCCCAAACCATTAGGCTCTTGCCAGCCTAGCAATGAGGGAAAAATTCCCTGCCGGATTCAGAGAAGGTGGTGGCAGCTATTTGCGAGTCTTTAGCAATTCCTATTGTTTAGCAAACTCATGCCCAAAGGGATGGGAGAATGCCAGCCGAGCAAACAGACCTGACCCACGAGACCAAGTGCAGACCGGTAGGCAATGGAAATTAAAGAAAATTTTCCAGTTCCTAGAGGTCTCTTGAACCAATAAAACCCGACAGAGTGGGAGGGTGAAATAAGTTGCTATATAGGCCTGGTGGTTACAGTCCATCTGCACGAGGCAGAAACATTTATTTCTCATGGAAAATATATTTTTTTGTAAAGTAGAGAAGTCCTAGTTAATACCTTTGAACGATTAGCAATCAGATATCCGTCCATACAATCTCAATTGATCACCGAGTTCGGTTAATCGACTAAAGGTCTGCTACTCTGAAACAGTATTAAGAGTTTAAATTGAAATCCTTATCACCGCAAATCATCTGCAAAATTCATTGCATCTCAATTATACAGCCAGACAAAGCACGGGCTGTAAATGCAGTACAGGTTGGTTGTACACTACTTCACTACTGCGTCTTGACTCTAGACCAGCTGTAGACTTCCTGTCGTGAAGGAGAAGGGTTTTAACCCTCACACTTCCACATACTTAATTACAGAACCGAGTCTTTCTGCGGAATGGCATTGGCCTTGGGATGCACTGTTAAGGACTTGGCTAACAACAACCGCACGTATTTGCGAGCCAAGGGTACAGGTGGAAAGCACGCTACTAATTGTGCAAAAGTACAGAACGAAACTGCAGCAACCCACATATCTGTTTGGGACATGTTGGTAGCTATGTCTGAATATTCGGATTATCTGCATAATCAACGCATGCCACTGGTTTAATTCAATAACAACTGTTTAGGAAATCAAGCAAGAGGCAAAGCTATGGGTCCAAAATGAACATGGTGAGAGAAATCTTAGCATTTACATCTCGGATACAATAAGCAAGTGATTAGCAGGGCATGGTATAAAACTAATTTCAGGCTCCTCACAAAGCTATGCAGCTGGGCTGTCAAGCCTAAGAATCTCATTCTAAAGGACCAGGGCCCAGCTCTAAGGAAGCTTTAATCCAATTTAAAATCACACCATTATTTAAAAGGTGCAATTCCACCCCTTCCCCCAGCACAGTCTGTTCTCACCAGTTCTCTTTAGCTTGCTTTAGTGATCTCGTAGTGTCAAGCTCCATGAGCTGTGCTCCCTGTTCCAACAAAAACTAGGTTTAAGGAAAAATCCCGTCTGCCAGTCAAGCAAGTCAAGTCATCATTTAGTTACACAACTGCTACTGGAATGAGATGGGAGGGAGAAGACAACTGTCTTTAGGAGAAGCACACTTCTTGGTCTTCTTCAACTGATCGCTAAAAAAACAGTAGTCTCTTCTGTTATGAAAATATTAATATCAAAATACTACATCTCTCCATACTCGACTCTAACACAGCTCTGCATATATAGCTGGTTAAAAAGTTACTGTGGAAAGAAAATGGTTTAGAAATTAAAGATAAGACTGGCACAAGTTCTCAGTACTTTGACTAAAGCCTAATTTTGCCTAAATCTTTCATTTCTAAACCATCTTCTTCCCATAAGTTACTATTATCTTTCTATGTCTAAGGACATTAAATTAAAATATTTGTACTCAACAGAAGCAAACTGTAAACATGAAATGTTCCGTAGAACACAACTACCTGAACTGGAAGTATCAGTGATTTTAACCCCCAAGAAGCCTTAAGACATAAACCAGTCAAAAGCCTGAGATGTGCTGAGTTGCCAGATCACTATTTACAGTATTAGAAGCAATAAAATGAATGGCTTGGGCCAACTGTCTTTCTTTCCGATAGCCAACTGCATGACGCCACAGAAAGCAGTGTGTCAGCCAGTATTACTTACTCACACATCTGTTATCATCTACCAGTATTCTATCCCCTCTGCACGAGCAGTTCACTCTTCCGTCAGGAGTCAGAAGGCATAAATCGTGGCAACCTCCATTCATTTGTGCACAAGGAGATAACTCACCTGAAAAAAAAAAATGACGAAAGATGAACTCTGTTTTATCAAATTTGCTTCAATGGCTGAAGTCTTCGAGAGAGCAAAGATCACCACATCTGAGATTCACTGGCAACCGATTCAAGTTTTATCAGCAAGACGAAAATGTCAGCATGCCTGAGATGCCAGCACACTGAAGGTAAACAAATGCAGTTACCTTAAATACTGTAATTTCTAAACCCCACAACACCAGAAAGTGCTCACATTTGACTGGAAATTATTTAACTGTTATCAAATGAGCACAATGTCCGTAGCAGAAAATGGTCATTCAATAATAATTATTTACTTGAAGAAGAGGTTATATCCCATCTTTTGTTAACAGTTCCTACAACAGAAAGAATTTATGAACCACCCTGAAATGTTTTAACTTGGTGAAAACTAAGTAACATTCTTGAAATGAACGATACGGGCATTAACAAAACTGGAGTTAAGCAGCTGGAACTTACAACTGTTTGTATCGTTGGCAACAGCGATGATGCCCATTGGCTGATGCGGGATATCGGAACGAAGAACTTTGGTATCTCCTCCTGTGTATTTACTGGAGCGCAGAATAGCTCTCCTCACTCCATCTGACCAGAAGATATAGTCAGCATACACCGCCAGACTGAGAAAGGTACCTGGCCCAGATTTGACAATTACCTACAACACGCAAGCACAGAAAGGCAGCGTGAGGAGGAACGTTGTTGCTGAGTAAGGAGTCTTACAAGTGCAAACTGTGACTTGCATCACTTCGTAGTTTTAGACAAAACAATTATTCTATACTTACAGCAGCTGGAAAAATGAGATAACAGCACTTAAAATGCGTTAAGAGGATGGTACAACAATCCAAATTTCAGAAATCCAGGCATTTCTTCCTTAACTAAAAATCAGCTTATCTAAACGCGCCTGTAAAAATACCCACTCAACACTACCTGCTTAATAGCCCCAACAGAAAAGAGAACAAGGTGTATTGTATCATGGCCGAAAGTCTAAAAATTCTGGTTTTATGAGTCAAAGCAAGAAGAACGTTTCAGAATTGAAGAGCATTCACCATGTGATCACATTAGACACCTGAACCCAAGATAATAAATGTTTTATATTTTCCAACTAAAAAAAAAAACAAACTCCTCAGTTACCATAGTAATTATCAGTTCAAAACCTAGAAAGAAAACATAAATAGCAGTTCACTATAGAGTAAGGTTTGAATGAAAACTGGAGAAACACAATGAATTTAATTCCAGTCTAAATCACAGCTCCTCTAAAATATTTTCATATATTCTGCCTATGCATCAGAACTAGAAGTCAAACAGGTACAGTTTCTGTTCCTGACAATGTAACACATTTTCAGTCAGTCTTCTAGTTGAAAATTTAATCTGATCAGGATTATTGAATGTGGGTGATAATTTCTCCATTAAATAATGGAAATAAATCATATTCTGATCATAATTATTGGATAGTATTCTCCCATGTTTCTCTGGGAAAATCAGTAACTTAAGGAAATGAATGAAGTGGGACCAGATCTTGTGACTCAGGCTCACAACCCCCCTGTACCTACGTAGCTGCTACTTATTAACAGCAAAATTGGGATAAAACCAGAAAAACAGTATCTTTCTTTTAACAATGCAACAGAAATCACTTGGTTTTTTATAGTCATCATTGCTCAACCTATATCTTTACATGGGTCACCATGGTTTCTTATCTGCTTTATGTCCTTTATCCTCTTTCCCAAAGGACCCTTAAACAATAACACGAGCTCATGGAAATCAACGAAATACAATCATTATCTGCACATACGCAGCACGCGGCAAATCTGAGCTCTTCACGCTGCCAGCACGTGCACGGGGCTGCTCTGTGCACACAGTCAGTTACTGCACTGTTACGCCTCCTTGCAAGTTTAGGTGGTGTACTCTTCTTTTTTAAATGATGGGATGAGAAAGAAGTAGCAATGGTCAATCCCACATTTAACAACAACAAGACTTTTGCTTCATATAAAGAACTTAACTTACACAGGACACCCAAATTTAATTTTGTGGATCAATAATAATAAAAAGATATATGTGTATATATAGTGCCCGCTGCAGCTGGGCTTTGAGATTAAGAATGTGCCCTAACTCTGTAGTATTCAATATCAAGCAACGCTTCGGTGGCCGTTTGTTCACTCCTCTGCCCGTTCACTGCCCAGGGCATTTCAACAATCTGCCAGCATAAATGATTGTGTTCCACCACACAGAGTATTCCTGGCCATGTTTAAATATATTTATCACAGAATTGGATAGGTTGGAAAAGACCTTTAAGATCATCAGGTCCAACCCTAAACCTAAAACTGCCAAGTTCACCATTAAACCACACCCCTAAGATACACAGATATAGTGTTAAAATTACTTATATTAATTAGATATTATAGCAAGTTCTGCATCACTACGCACATTATTAATGCCTGCACATTTCAAAACCAGTTTGACCAACAAGTCCTTTTTTCCAGCAAATATCTTTTCCAGTTATAAATGTCCCAAGATGACAACTTTTCTCTGAAAAGCCCTTTTTTTCAAAATTCTAAGTATGAAAAGATAAATGGGTACATATTAATGGCCAAGAGACCTCTCCTGTAACTGTCCACAGTTACTGTAAGACACTTTTCCAATGCACTCTTAAAAGCTTATGCTATTCGTATTCACGTACACTTCAGAAAAAAAATAATCAATCACTGTGTTTCTGAACAAGCCGGATGGAACGCGGTGATGTGGATTGTGCAAGCCCAGATCTGCTCTCCACGGCCGTGTGACACTGGCCCAGTTTCAAGCATCTTGTTGTCACAAGCAATGCTGAAGGAGGCACCACTCTGTTCAGCTCTCGTGTTCTGTAGCGTTGTCCTAATTTTACTCAAACTGTAACAAAGATTTACATTCATTACAGAACTGATCAACGTCGTTCAGCCTTGGGAGGTCCGAGATCCACATAAGGGGTCGAAGTTAACACCCAGGAACTTCTGTTCACTTAATGCCATTTCATCCACTGGAGCCTCCTCTACTGTAACCCAGCACTATCCAAGGACAATGATTTTATTCAAGTATCCAAAGGAAATCATTCCAATTTCTGCCATTTTTCAGCCAACGTTACAGCCCTTTTAACGTTCCAGTTTATAGAATAATGTTGAAAAAGACTGACAATTCTGCATTATTTTTTTATACAATCTTGTACCTCTCTGTGATCAGAAGAAAGTGAAGCGTGTTCATTCTTTGCTTACCTGCCAAATCACGTTTAAGTCCTGAGCATTCAGTGTCAACCAAATTTGCTATGTACTAAGCCTGTCATAAGTCATCTACAATTCTAAATCTTATTTTCCATACAGCTTGCATCTTCATTTTCCCAGCAGCGTCTGCAGCTCTGGACAGAGATACTTGCAGATGCACCAGGAGGATTATGTAATGGAAATTCAGGTTCTTAAACTGTAACCGTGCTGAAATCCTCCTTGGGTGGCCCTGCCTGGCTGGCCCAGGTCAAGAAGGAAGCACAGAAAGGTCTGCCCTCTGCTCCTTTCTTCTTTTTTTTCTTGCTGATTGCTTGCCTCTAACCCAAGTAAGGATGGAAGCCAATACAAGTTCTTTCATTCCTCTGAGTTATTAGGAGTAATTTGCTACGCTTTGGGTCAAGGCACGAGATGAACGCTGCATGTACCCAGATGCCTAACCCAAAGAAAGCCCACGCAGAATCTGTGATCACCATTGAATCACAAGAAAATTCACGTTTTCAAACTGTAAAAACTCCAGGACAATTCAATTTATAAGTTTTATATAAACTGGATGCTGAGTAGCAACAAACGACCCAAAGCAGAGGACACGAGCAAGAAGCTCTTTCCGCATCCAACGTGCAAGCACGTTATCAAGGCAAGAAGAGCCAGTTATCTGCAAAAGTAAAGCTGCAGTACACACTGCCTCTCTGTGAGTCAGGGTCCACAAACCGCGATGGAATCCAAGAGCCCCTGTATGCACTGAGGGAAAGAGGACAAAGCTACACAAAAACCTGGCTGTTAGCTGCTCAGAGTCCCAGTCGTGCAATAAACTTCTTAACCTGTGCAGAACACACGTAGGTACGGAGAACTACAAGGAACAAATCCTCAACCACTAAATTTGGTCAACTCTGACACCAACCCCAGTATAAACGGAATTTTAATTCAGAAAGGCCACAATTCACGCACCCCAGAAACCAACGCAGCACTGGAGCGATCCTTAAGAACTTTCCTAGAAAGGACGAAAACCTGTGCCCGAAGCACTTTGTGCCTGCGGGACAGGGATTCCTTCCCACCCTGCCAGCCACACAAACCACCCTGTGCCGCTTTACACAACCCTTCTGACACCCTCGGACAAACACCTCTATTTGCACGCATATAAATCTCTGCCTCTGTGCCTGCACACGTGCCTGTTACACCGCGTAGTAAATGGGAGTGAACCTCAGCATTGTCAAATCTGATTAAGTCACTGATTAATTTGATTATAACATATACAGTTAATAATTCTAATCAGTTTTTAATCAACTGGTAAGCAAGCATTAATAGGAATTTTGCAGTCTTACCTTAATAAATTCCAAACTGTCGATAAAACAAAGCTTTGGGAATTCCTATCCACGACAGTGTCACAGAAAGCAAGAACTATTACAGTCATCCTCAATAATTTTGGTCACAGAAATGCAGTACTGAAAACACGTGCACAGACTGACAGAAGCAAAGCATTGCCTTCTGCATTACTGCGATCTGAACAGATTTCTCTTTTTTCCCCACAGTAACAAGTTTTTAAATCGTTCTGTTAACAGGATAGAACAAAATCAATCATATAAAGACGCTGTCTAAACTGATACCAAAAATTGCAATTTTAAGACACTAAGGAACCCTGAACAAGACATCCCTTCCATCCCCTCTGCCTGTCGCAGTGACATCACAGTCCAACTGTACACCCCGTGTTTCAATACTGAACAATACTGACATTCAGTTACAGCACGGACTTCGAGCTCCAAATAACACATGAAAAGTGTTCTCTCCTTCCTGTAAAGAGCTAAGGAGAGCGGGGGCTGCGTTGGAAGGTCAGAAGCAATTTATTTTTAACTATGATCCGCTCTTTTTTAAGTTCTGATTACGTTCTTGAGACGGTTTTTGTTTTTACCCAAAGCTACTCTAAATTTGAGGCACGTGTCACTGGAAAAATGTGATAGAAAAGGGGAGGAGCCAGCTAGGTAGACATGTCAGATAGACCAGAGTCTGCACCAGAATACTGGGATGTGAACTACTTATATAAAACCCTTATTACATTGTCAGTAAGAATTACATTAATAACAATTCTTACCATGACAAAACTTAAATTCTATTGAAAGATTGTGCTGTGGTTTTTTTAAAGATGAGTGCACGTAGTTAATGCATCATCTTAAAACTTTAGTTGCTTTTAAGCATTTTATGTCTAATGAATGGCTGAAATGGATAATATTTCTCTTTCAAAACGTTTAATAAATGGGCAGTGCAATCTAACAAAGCTTTTAAAAGTTTTTAAGGGCTCTTTAAAGATACCTAAATCCACTTAGAGGTCTATAACAGAATGACAAAGCCAGTATACAAAACTACACTTAAAAAGATTAAAATTAATGAAGATTTAAAGTCACTTGTATAATAAAACCATTGCATGAATAAACAGCAATATAAATAATGTAAAATAGAACGTATTTTGGATGAATATCAGAAAGCTCATTAACAGAACCGACTTAGAACACCACATCAGTATAAAATTAGCCAACGTATTTCATCCTTTCAATTGAAAGACATAAAACAGCATCGCACATTCACTGTTCAAGTTATGAATACTGTTTTTATGAGTATAATTAAGGAATCTCTGAAAAATAAATGATGTGAGATAGTGATACAGGGAAACCAGTTGCACAGCCGGGAGGTTGGGAATAATCTAAGGTATAACTTTTACCCCTTTGGTTTAGCCACCTAAAAACGATACTCCTGGATTAGACACCTTTTGTTCTTTAAAAAAGACAAAATGCCATCTCTTGCTATGTAAACAAATCTCCCCTGATCTGGAGTATCCAAATTCTGCCCTTCCAGTACTGAGATGTTATTAGGACAAAAATCTTATGTTAAACAGAAGAAGAAATGGTGGGGGAAGGCATTTGGTGTGGGAGAGGACAGTAAAGATAGAAGAAGGAGGAAATTTGGTGCTGAAGAGAAGAGCTGTGAGCCTACTGACCCCTCACCCCTCTCACCGCAAAAGAAATTAAACAAAGTTCTAGTCTAGTTTTGAGTGGAAGCACAGTGCCAATCACCCTACTAAAAATAGTCACGGGTTTTCTGGATTGGTCTGAATAAAGACTGTATTTTCATCACTGTCGTATCTTTAATGCATTGATTTTATTTTCATTTATTTTATCTTTCCAAAATACCTTCATAGTAACTTGAATTGCAATCACGTAGCAAAGGCTATGAAGGACATCCTGGAATGCCACGCTTCCCAAGAACAGCAAGATCCTGCCTCCATGGAATTGTCCAAGTGAGATGTAACACAATCACAAATGCTTCCTCTTCGAGAATTAATTTTTATTCTTCATGCTAGAATTGGATGTTCAAGACACTGAAAATCAAACTGCAATGCTAAACCCGCAGTGTTCCAGCTGCTTCTTAGATTTGCAGCTCAGCTGAACGATATATTAAGCAGCTGTTCATAGCAGGCCCGTGCTTTTCTGTGCTATCCAAATGTGTGCACATCTCTAAATTACGAGCATGCGAACCAGGTTCTTTGCAACCACATGCATATTATTTAATTAATTTCTCTATTAAAAATGGCAATGATAAACTTCATTTATCTCCAAACGTACTTGTAATATATAGAAATAAAATGTGTCAGAAAAGTAATTTTAGATGTCAATTATGATTGACAAGCCAAGTTTTTCACAAACACACAGCTAAACCTCTAACTTCCCTTTCAGCGTTTAATAGTTTGAAGAAGAGATCTGATAAAACATCAGTGAAGATAACGGATGTTGAACACCAACATCAGAACCTGTTTAATTGTTCCAATTCAGCACCCCAAAGAAATAAAAAAATAAAATCTATACATTGAATGTTATACTTATTGGAAGGCTGCAATTACACAAAGGTTGTAATTACTCTAAAACCATACGGATTTTCAGAATCACATCTGCAGACCCAAAACCGTAACTGAGACCAAGACCTTCTAACCTGGATGTTAGAAAATAACCAGACTTGTGCTCACAGGAAATTATTTTTCTAAAGTTCTTGATACATGAAATGATAACAGAATACTCAAGACTGAAGAAGAAAAGGGGGGGGGGAAATCAAAATAGCTCATGATTTATATGAAAAAAAAATCCAAACCACAAAATCAGGTTTACTTGCAACGGGTTTAGTCTCTGTGCTCATGAACAAAATGTTTTCATTAAAGCACTAAGCACCTAAAAAGAGTTGTGGTTGCAACGTAAAATCTAAACAAGAATAGGAGGAAAAATGGAAGAATGAGAAGAAGGAATCGTGAAAAAGAGCATTGCCACTTTTGTTTTTTGAACTGGAAGATTTCACAGAGCAGAATAAGAAATGTTTAAATAAACCCTGCGTATTTTCTAAGTAATAAAACAACAACAAAAAACAACCAAAGAGATTCTTCCAAACTTGAAAGAGTACTCCAGCAACCAAATACTAGTATTAAAATATCAGCTTAACACAAAATCAATAAACTCTTGCAATCCACTTAAAAGAGTCGATTCAATACAGCTGAATTATTTTCTACCATTCCATTGTACTGGATTATTGTGGTGATGGGAATGAGGAAAGAAGCTGCTACCCCTGGAAGAGAAGTCATGACACCACATCAGCATTTCATGTTCTACTATACAATTTCTACCTTTTTTTAACCCAATTGGAGCTAGAAAGCAACGAAGCAGAGAGTGAGGAAGGGGTAATCTGTTCAAACTGGTTTTGAGGGGTGGCTGATGGCCATCTAAAAAAAGTAGGAGGAACTTTTCCTGGGTAAGAGTCCAGAAAACATGCGGTTCTCATTTAAGATGCAAAAATATTTCAAAGCTTTTATATATGCTATAAGGCCTTTTTTTTTTTTCCCATTAATAGATATGGAAGTGAGCTGATGTACCAAACAATAGCTTGTAGTGCTGGGAACTGAAAACACAAGCCAGAACGTATCCTTCATTTATTTTATCGTGCACTTTGGGAGGTACAAAATCCTCAAAATCCTCAAAAGGAAAACTTTGTGTAATATGAGAAATGTAGAGATAAATATGCACCAAAATTTGAAGCACACTTCAGCTGCCCTCAGCATATTCTGAGCAAAAGGTCATGTTGATAATAAAATAATAATAAAATAACAATAAAATACAACTGCTCACTGCCAGATCAGCCCACCCCGAGCAGTGATTTCGGAGAGCGTGGTCAGTGAGAGGTCACTGAACACACAACTCGGATCTCGTACCCACCCTCTGGTCAAATTCCCACTTTGATACCGAGCATGACGTTACGGCGTGGGATATCGTGCTTGGCAGTTCGGACTGGCTGTCCTGGCTCCACACCCGTACACTAAGGTAGCAAAACAGGGGAAGGAAACATCCTGGATTTCTTAGCGACAACCAAACCCATCAGTTTACTGTCAACACTCCCATACAGCAAAACTCAAACCCCCCCTCCAAACCAAACCACAACAACAGAAGAAACACAAAACACCCCTCCCCCCCCCCAAAAAAACACCCAACCCAACAAAAACACAGCAGCTGTTGGGAAGAAAATTAACTCTATCCCAGCAGAGCATAAATATTACCTGGCCACTACTAAACTAATATGAGTTATCCTCGTTATTCTCACACTAAATCCAAACCACAGCAGCTACAGGGAAGGAAATTAATTCTGTAACACCTGAAACCAGGACAACATCACGACCAAAATACATTGTGATAAAAGAGTAATGAAGCACGGCTGAATCTTTCTGAGAACGGAGAGTTAGAAAGGAGCAAAAATAACATTCGTACATCAACACTCAAGCATTAAATAAAAGAAATTCTAGTGCGTTCAGGCAAGTCTGGCGCTGGAAAGTCAATCCTAACCATCCTGGGCAAAGCAGAACTTTGCTCCACCCCTTCTCCTGAAGTTAGTTCTACATCTTTCTCAAGCTGATAAAGAACATTTAGGACAGTCATGCTTGAGGCTCGGTGTCGATACAAACAATACAATCAAGGCACTGATTAAAAAGATCATTGATTGTAGTTGAGAAGTATTTTCAGTTTTAAATCTAATATACAACGAAAATCAGGAGTAACTTAGGCAACTAATGACCTTTCCTGTAACACGTTCATGTTAAACACGCTGACAGCTGATTTATAATGAATATTTTTTGATTTTTGTTTTACTTACGTATCTTTGTGATCCATCATATTCACATCTCTCAATTTTTCCCAAGCTGCCATCTGAAAAGTACAGTTTCTCTGCCCTGTGATCAATGGTAAGTCCATTTGGTGTCAGAATATCTGTACTAACGATAACTTGCGCATTTTTGCCGGAGAGGGTGGATCTCATGATGCTTGGGAGCTGCTCATTCCAGTTAGTCCAAAACATTAAGCTGTATTAAAATAAGAAACAGAACCATAAGATTAATTTTATAATTTAATTCTCTATGAAATGAACAACAGAAAACCCCCACGTCTTCACAATTACTAATGGCATCTATAAGTAATTGTGATATTCAACGGTGAATAAGAAAATGTGATATCCAACATCTTACAAAATTATAGCAGTTTTAGTTCATTAACTTGTACATGAGTACAGAAATTCTTTTATTATAGGTCTGTTCAATTCTGATCGTGTCTCTCTCTACACTAATTCACCATTACAGATACATATAAGCTGTTTAACAATATAAACCTAATTCTGCTAATGTTTATATTAGTAATTTCTAACAGGGAAATTAATCTGCAGCTTTTTCCATAGTAGAACTGCACTACAGACCGAAGGACCGCTACGCAGAAGAATGAAAAAGGGGAATCAAGTGATTTTCGTGTGCTCTGTGGGAGGTACAATTGGCCCCCGACTACTGTAAACAACGGAGGACACAATGAGCTGTACATATAATTTATACACTGATCAGAATTTGCCCATTCTTTCATTGCAGGCTTCATCAGTATTTAGCTGCCTTATTTATGGCACCTAAATAAATTTTATTTTATAATAGAACGTAAACCCTTAATTCACAGCAACAGTACATGAAGTCACACTTGGAAATAACCTTGACTGCCCGTGCAACGCTCTACATTGGGCTATCACAGATTTAAAAAAAGAAGGTAATACGGCAGGAATGTAGCCTGACTTTCCCAAAGGGGAGACAATTACAAGAAACAGAAAAAGCAGGTTGCCTTTCTTCCAGTATAGCAGAGAAGATCAAGGCATCTAAAATTCTGAAGCTCCTCATTAGCACAAAGCTGAAGTAAAAAGATAAACCCTCCAACCATCTTACTAGAAAATACAATTTTCTTGAGAATGGCAGGAAGGGAACCGAACCAGACACCTTTACAGGAAGTTGTCCACAAGCTCCACAGAGGTCCATCTCTTGGTATATAAATAACTCTGATTTATGTGATAAACACACGGGCAATTTGCCACAGAGGAAAATCAGATTCTTTTTTATAAAGGCGTAAAATAATTCTGTTTTTATTTAAGCACTGACAGTAACGCGTCTGATGAGATCAGAAAAATACTCACTTTGGACAATTTGCATTTGATGTGCTTTACTTGAAAACAGCTCGGAATTTTTAATACCCCATGAAAATGCAATGATTATTTGGTAAGAGATAAAAATATACATAAATTTGTATCTTAATTCTGAAATTACTATTAAAAAGTAACACTAACATTTGTCTCCTAAATAAGGAATCTGCAAAACCTCCACAGAATTCAGCCGTATTAGTCAACTGAAATCAGGAAGCACTGCGGCGTCCTTGACACCAGGCAAAAATTCGAAACTGGTAAGAAGGATGTAACACGTACTTCTGACACTCATCCAGAGCCAGCACGTGCGGGTGATCATCTTCAGACATGGTTATTACCGCCTCCTGGTTGAAAGCGCCTCGACGTCTCTGGTCAACAGTGTGCCTGGTGATCGAGGATGTGGTTGAACTGGTCCAATAGAGAGTGTCCCAAGCTCTATGGTAAGCAAGCCCCTCCACTGACCCCACATCTGGAAGACACAGTTACAGGCAGAGCTAATGAAACTCCTTGTAGTAAGACATTTCTTTTCCTGTTTCCTTGAAGCTGATCCTGCAGAACCAGATTTCAGCTAATCCAGCCTATTGGCTCTCAATTATTTTATTGTTTCACCAGTTTATGTTTTTATTGGAATCAAAGGCTTATTGTTTCTTCATAAATTTGATTTAAAATAAACAAAAAAAAAAAACAAACCATGAAAGATCACTATTAATCTCCTTGTACTGCATTTGTCAGCTCTCACACTCACTAAATTAATATTCTTATTACACTGCCCCCAGAAAACGCATCAGAAACAATATTCAAGACGGCAACAATTTGGTCACAACTTCAAACAGAATGAAAGCCAGGTCTTGGTCATGTTTTTATATTAATTACTTCTGTTCTTCAGCATCACCTTTTGATGTATCTTCTACCACAGGTACACAGCACACTAACAGGGACCGGTGTCCTGTTGGTATTAATTGAATCAGCTTTCTTTAAACACTTAGAAAGCACTGAAAAAGACCAACTCCGAAGGTCTCGGCATCAATACGTTGTTTTAATAAGCCACAATAGCACGCTTTTTCATTCTACAGAAAAAAATGTGAGCTAGAAACAGAAGCAAATATTAATAAGCAGTTACAGCATATATTTAATGTCCAGAAAAGATAAATTGTATCTGATTCCAACATATAAAAGTGACAGACTGTGAGAAATAGGAGTAATTATTTGCTAATGTTATTTTTGAATTACTACAGAAATGTACATTGATTACTTTACTCATTAATTTGTTAGAAACAAATAATTTTAGACCACAAGGTTCATGCAGCTTATTAATGAACTTCAGAAGGTAAAAATCTAGAAATATAATAGGGATTACACTATGCTTATTATTACAATTCACATTCAATTCGCTGGAGGATGCAATTTTTTAGCACGCCATTAATTTGGGAAGTCCCCATTTAAGTTGGATCACACTAAAAATTCTAACATTAAATCAAAACTGTGAAGCTAAATCAAAACTATGAGACAATTCTTCATCAAGTTTTTGATACTTCTCTTTCTAAAGCATTTCAGGACCTCCTGACTACATAGTCACGACTTATCCGCAGAGAAGTCCCAGTGTCTTAAAAGCACAATACAGAAATAAGACGACACTCCATAAGGGGAGGGGAATACATGTAAAAAAGGGGTTTCCTACTTAAGAAGGACAATTTATGAAAAAAAGGTCTATTCAGCTTACGTACAAGTAACTCAAAAAAAGGTGACTGAGTTTGACTTTACAAGTGGCTTTGGAAGCAACTGGAAAACTACAGCTCCGCTCCCTGCCTGGAATCAGGACTCGCTGTCAGGGCAGAAACCTCCACAGTTCGGATTGAGGTTCCGATGCGCTCCTTGCACACTGCACGCAACCAACCCCCCCCGCGAAACTGAAACTTAGTTACAGTGATAAATGTTAAAATAAGGAACCAGGAATACAATTCTAACTTAATCTACTGCTTTCCATTAAAATTATACACTGAATCCCAGTTTAACCCCACTTACAATGTCTAAACTAAACCCAATGCTCTTTGGCTGGAATTCGGACAGCGCTCTCGGATACGTGGTTTAACCCTTAGCTTGCCCTGTCTGGAGTCACCAGTTGGTCTCAATGATGCTTAGGGGTCCTTTCCCACCCAGGGTATTCTGTGACTCTATTAAAAATTGACAGAAGATGTATTGACGTTTTCTGAGCAATTCTTCATTTCTAAACAAACCAGCAGAGCGTTTACTGCCCTGTTTTTACCTTTCACACTTTTCCCAAACGTTTCCTTTCAAACGTTTTCTCAGCTTTATTTTGAAGTTTTTAGAAAAATGAGATAAAGTCTTTGTCTTGTGATTAAAGAAAAAGCCCTTAGGAGGGGATTTAACTAAGATTTGTTGCAAATCCGGGTTTTCATTTGGAAGATGATTATCAGAAAAAAAAAAAAAATCATTTCTCATGTAACCTCTTGAGTTTCTCTCAACTTTGGCTTTGCTCCTCGTCCGAAGCGCTCAGGAAATCTGAGAGCAAGCTGTTCATACAACAGAGCCAAAACCTCTTCTGGAGCAGAGTAATGACGTTGTCTCTGCCACAGCGAGATGTGACGAACCAGAACACGGCTACAACGATCAAAGTGCTCTTCAAATACAAGATGTGAAGGTTTACTTATTTTTGCGATAATTAAGAGAAGGCCATTTTTCTAAAAGAATCAGGAAGTAGCTTCACGGGTGGTCCCTTAAGACTAAAACCTCCCAGCAGCTTCCAACTCCCAAAGACAGAACACTGGAGAAGCTTCCAACGCAACTGCATTCTAGTGTTATATCATGACCCGTTTGCATTGATGTTATTTTATATTTACTTATTTCACGCTTCTTTGAGGAATATTCTAGAACATTTTAGTTTTTAATAAAGTTAATTTATCATTCAGTTACTAGAAAACATCTCAGAAACACGCAGTCATCCTATCTGCTGCTCTGATTAGGGCATTCAGTCCCAAAATCTACTGACAGGATGAAAATTAGCGATTTGTTTACTCCCAACTTCATATTTTCACAGCATCATATAATATTCTGAATTATTAAAGCATAAAGAAACTGGAAATGAAAAGAAACACATTTGTTTCACTGACGTATTGAATTAAAACACTGATGGCATTAGATGCCTACAGCACTGATTAAATTTATTCTAGCCATGAAGCAACAGTTTATGATTTTCACATGAATAGCATACTTAAATGAAAGGAACATTAATACAATATGATATTAATATACAAATACTCACATTATTCACCTGCCACTGACATTCTGAATTAAATCAGTAATGGGGTGTATAACTGATTAAATATCTACACAAGAGAATGCAACAGCTTATGATTTACAAAGGCAATGGTAGAGCGATCACATCATTACATTGCCAAATGCTATCTATCACTTTTACTGAGTTTAACGAAGATGGATTGCATCCCCCAGATGAGATGCAGCCTATAAATACTGTCATGCTGATCTTCATCTGACTTTCCCAGGGAACGGACAAGCAACAAATCAATAACTGCAGAATTCTCAGATTAGAGTCCCACCATTACTGCAAACAAAAATAAAAAATCTGAAGGATATAAAGTTTAATTTATCCGGTAGTTGTTGTCCTTGACTTCTGGTAAAACATATACTATTTCTCACTTTCCTAGATTTTTATCTGCTATCATCTGCTTTTAAAAGTCTCTAGAAATTTTGCAGTCAAAACTCTTTTTTGCAATTACATTTTTCCTTTCATATTCTTTTCAACTCCATTCCTTTAGCAGGCTTTTAAAGCAAGAGCAACTATCAACATGACTTTTTTTTTTTTTTTAATACTGAAAACCCAAAGTAATAAAATAGAGCATAAAAGCACTTTGGTATCAGAACTTCAGAGAAGGCTTTATTGCTCAGTACCTGACATTAAACACCTGCTTGATCTTTAATCATTCCCTGACTTGGTTTTCGTAACTTCCCTGTCAGGATACAGCCTGTCAATTATCACACCGGGCCCGTCACAGGAGATGACACAGCTTTTTCTTCACCTGTTTGTGAAAGGGTATGGTGACAGGTCTAAGAGGTGCCACCATGGGATCTGAGGTGAAAGGAATGCCTCACAAGCAAGAAAGCACCTGAAGAAAAGGGTTAATAGATCCCATATCTACCGACTACACAACGAGAACTTTAAATAATTATTTACCTTTCTACTTTGTTCCTCAACCAGCCACAAGCAGGGAGACTTCCTGCCAAACAACAATTCTAAGACGATAATAAGTTCTAATAAAAAAGAATGAAGATGAGCTCAGCTGGTCTAAAAAAAATTAGAGGGTGATTTAATTTCTTAATTGCTTTTGTCAGATGCAAACCAAGGCCATCATATGTGCTATTGTGATAGAAATATTAAATATCCAATATGGCACAAACAACTCTGAACTGTAATAACCAATTATTTAATCGTCCTATTTAGCCTAAAAATATTATTTCCTTCTAGAGCACACATAACTTCTAATATTACAGCATAAATCAGGAAACATCTGTATAATATTTCTGTATCTCCAAAACATAAACCCATGCTGCACACTATTACACATTAAAGATCATTAAATGTAGTAAGAAAGGATAAACAACAGCTTCGGGTTCTTCAAGGCAACATCTAGCTTAAGACCCCATAACCATCTCCACAGATGTAACCCCATTATTCCTGCACGCTTGCTGCAGGAGTCAGTACTGCAAAGAACGAACATTTGTTGGGAATAATCTAAAGGGGAATAAAATAATTTGAGAATCTAGAAAAACCATGACTGTTATTCTAGAAAGTATAATGCTGCAGTCTCACATCTTCCAAATCGTTCGGTGTCTTCCCAATGACCACTAAAAACTCATTCTACACAGACATAATGGAAATACAAATACTGAATAATTGCTCAAGAAATAATTCTGATATATTCAGCAAAAAGAAACAACCTGGTAAATACCTTCAGGATTTATAAAGCTGCTTTAGTCTATGTTAATGACTACACAGAAAATATTGTATGTAATTACTGTAGCTGTGAAATAAGGACAATGTGACAGACAGGCAGATGCCAAAGTAGTAGCATATTTGTAGGTCCACCAACACCCTGTGCACACCTGGACGCTCACCGGTCTGGGGTTATAATTTAGAGAACTGAGAGTGCCAACGATCTAAGTAGGACAGAGGTACCAGAGGGAAAAGCTGATCCTGGAAGCATCAGCCAGGAATTCGTAGTGTTTCTGGAACATTTCATTACAGAGATTGATGGAAATATGCTGGTCACACTCACAAATGTTTTCAGTTATTCACGCAGAGCTCTGCAGAAGTTTTACGCCAACAAGTAGGCAATTAATAGCAGCATTTCGAATTTTAGATTATTTGACTTTATCAGCACTGGTGGGTTTTGTCCATTTTGCTGTACAGTTTGCCTTACTTCTCAATCCAACAGATGAGCTCAGGAACTCACAACAGGAGAACAGAAACAATGCCACTAACGTTTTGGTCATTCTCAATATAAATTCATGAATATAAATGGGACACAATCAACTTTTCAAAATCAGAAAAAAATTGACTTTGAAAACAGTAAGGTTGTTCCAGAACTATGCTCAAATTTACGCATAAATGCTGGTTTTCTTTTTGGCTCCCCATTACCAGCATTTAGAAAGCACACCAGTCAAGATGCAGTAGAGAATATAATCATTATTTGCTGTGATAATCCGCTTTAAGAATCAAGTCTGGTTTACGCTACTAAATACCAAATGTACTTAATCCTACGTCTATATTTATATGGACCATAATATCTCACTTCAAAGAAATACTTAGCCCTTTTCTCATGAGGGAGAAAATAACCAGCAAGTTTTTATGAGGAAATCTATATTTATCTCCAATTACTTTTCCTCCAGCTTAGCTGTTCCGCGAGAGCTCACTTGAGAAAGCCAAATCAACAGACATAAACCTGCAACACTGCGCTCTGTCTTAGCCCAGACGTAGCTTACGTCCTTGAGGAGGTTTAGGGACTGTCTTAGGGTCAGCAGGAAATAAGGTAACAAAGGAATAATGGTAAATCATATACTTAAGGGAAACTAGAGAACTCAAGAAATTAGAAAACCAAGAGTATTTTGTATAACTACAAATTGTAACCCTCCCGATACAGTTCAATATATCCTTACTAGTTAACAACTATCAGAACATCATAACTTCAAAACAGCTAAAGAGGATTTAAAAGCAGGGTGTGTGTTAGAACAAAAAGCTAAAATACAAAAGATGGAAGCGTTTCACTCAGTTTTAAAAAAAACCTCAACAATTGTCATGCAAGATTTTTTTTTCCCCCTGAATTACAAGAGTCCACATTATCTTTTTATGGATTATATGTAGATTCTCAAAAAAAAGTTACTACTCACCCTTACTGCCATTAAATCGATGCCATTAGAGTGACTAAACTCAGACTAATAAGTCTTCTAATAAATATGTATAATCAACACCTTTTTATTGTTACTGTTGAAACCCAAGCAGTATAGAGCTTTTAGGTGAAATAATGGCAGAGGAGCCTAATAAGTTAATAATATTTGCTAGATCACATTACTCTTTAGAATAAAGGAGAAACGTCAAGAGATGTTCCTCTGTATAGCTTTTTCCTGACAGTTCTCCAAATAGAGTTCTGCATTTTACGCAACTAAGCCACAGCTGCTCATGGAAAAATTAACATCAGCAAATGTTTACATGGATAAAAATTTAAAGGCAATGTAGAAAGTCGGAGCAGTCACAAACAGTACTAATTCTTCATGAATAATCTCAATTTTTTATAGGAAGAAGCACCCTTCTTGAATACTGGGGCTGGGAATGCTCAGTATACTCGGAAAGATAAGTGCACATCAGCCTCTGTCATGAATTCATTTCAGATTTCAAACCAGGAGCAGCTGAACAAAGCACAAAACGTGCAGAAATACATATTTCTAGAATAACAAGTGCTTAATGTCAAGTTAGTAAACTTTACTCACCTACAGAAACAGGTCATAAATTTTACTCACTAATCACAACAGGCAGCCACATTCAGAAACAAAGTATAGTGATAAACCAGACACTGTGCTTTTCACAAACAAAGCTGCAGTTGTAATAACAAATTTTACTGTTATTACTTAAATGTTCTAGACTTAACAATAGCCTCTACTTCTCCCTCCTTTAACAAGCAAAAATTGCTGAGTCTATATTCCGACATATACAATTATAACGAATCCAATACATTTATGAAATGAAAAGCAACAATATTAAAGTATTTATTTTGAAGAGATTAAAAATTTCTTTCCTGAAGAAGAAAGCTCCAAAACTAAAGCGATCTCATACAACGTACCGAATTTAACGCTCTGTAAGAGAAATGGGAACATAAATGCCTTTTTGACAGTTAAATTGGACCCATTTAGTTCGAAAGAATAGGAGCACACATTGGAACACCTTTAAAAGATTCAGACTGTAAAAAGCCTTACAATACATCACAGGATCTGACACTTTATGTTATCAGTGAAAAGATTTTTGCCTTCTATAGACACTAGAACCACAAGTTCAAAACAGAAGTGTTATGTGAAAAAACACTTCTGCTGTGAAAGACGTCATGCTGGCAAAATCTCTCCGTTTACACAGTCGGCAAAACCCCTAGCTCAGTGACAGTCGCTCATCTTAATATATTCTCCTTTCCCATCCTAAGCTTGGAAGAGCCCTTCGAGGACATCGAGTCCAACTGTACCTGTCTCCCTACTAAGCCATGTCCTTAAGGAACTCATCTAACTGTTTTTTAAACAACTCTAGGGATGGTGACTCCACCCCCTCCCTGGGCAGCTGTGCCAACCCCTGACTTGCAGTTGTTTCTGACTTCTTCACCGGTTTTCAGTCTAGCGTTGTGTCACTACACTCACCCTCCTTGAACGCTGCACTGCTTCTGTACAGATACGCTGAGGAGGGCTTTGGGTAATGATCAAACCTCAAATTTCTACCTATGATGAAAAAGAGAATACATTACTAACTCAAACGGAGACTTAGCTTAAGTCTTCATTGAATGAAGAACTCACAGTAGCACAGTACCATAAAGGTTGGAAAAGACCTCGAGATCATCGAGTCCAACCTATGACCCAACACCAACACCTACTCGAGACGACCAAAAGCCGTCTCCAGAAACACTATGAGGCAGCTTCTTGTTCATCACTGCAAAACAGTCAACTATCATATCACCCATAGTCTAAAGACAGTCTCAGTCTGTATTTTACTGGGATGGGCGATAGCTCACGCAGACAGTTTATCAGTGGGATCGCTGAAGATGGCCTCTCCATTCTCAGCCGACACATACAGAGTTTCTCAGAGCTGCTGATCCACAAAGTCGCGTTTAATAGGGAAGGAAGAAATAAAGGAGACGCTCCTCGGGCACTCTGCTTCTAGGCAGAAGGAAGGATGCTGAACTACAGAAGGGGAGTTTAGCAAACGGTTTTAAAATTAGGGCTTATGTTGGATATCATAGAAGAAAAAAATCTTCAGTATTACAGAAGAAAAACCATACGTTCAAACCTCTCCAATTTAATGTACTTTTGGCTTAATGGGTCAATACACAGTGGTAATCATCTCACAAGTCATAGGAAACAAGAAGTTTAGCACGCTGTTTTTCATGATTTTAAGGCTCCCATCAGTGGTTTTCTCCACCAAACCAAGAGAGAATCTATTTTCTAAGTAATACACTATTTTTCCCTTTCTCCGAGTCAAACTGACCTCTAATTCCACACAGAAGAAACCACTATTCAGATCTTCTCAGTACTAAAAATAAAGCTAACACTATTTATCAGCTGACAAAACAAACAATAGTCAATGGGAGGTGTGGTATGAGAGGAGGTAAAAATAAAAATATCATAGATCAAATAAATTCTCGATTCTGTTGAAGCATTTTCATTTTCAGTCGTTTCAATTTACTTCAAAATTACTTGCAGATGGAACACAGCTCTATTTAGACCTATAAAGATTTGAAGCACTTCGTATATGTTTATCAGAGTGCCTTTGAAATAGCTTCCAGTTCAAATACGACAGAAACTGGTTCACAAGTTTGAAATAACAGTGGTGTTCTGTTTAGAAGTGATTAACAACGAAGAATGAAAGAGCAGAACTCTCCCCAGGGCTCCGTTTCGGAGAACAGACCCTATTGTTTCAAATGAAACTGATAACCTTTAGCAATTTCCAACAAGTCAGATTTCCAAATAACTCTGTGTCTTTAACTGCTTCTGATCCCTGTTCTTTGTGTGCGCTGCTCCTTTACCTCATTTTAACCCAGGCTGTCAGTAAAAGAATTCTCCCAGAGAGCCTGGCAACTATTAGAAGGTCTCTTTCTGGTAGGGCTGAACAGAAATAGTAAAGATTATCAGGAGATGGTCACTCCAATACATTGAGTTGAACTTAATATCACTTTCATGTAAATGTGTTACCTTTTCTGACTTATTTTGTATTTAATGCTAATGCTTTTTAAAAATTTTCTACAAAGGCTGCAATCCATCGGGGTTAAAATTAAACGAAAACCAAGTTATAAAGCATAGGTAATCTCTCTGGATCTTTTCTGGAATGTCAAGTTAGGATTTGTTTTGTTGAGGTACTGGTTCTCATAATCCAAAGCTCCAGAAAGTTTAAGTGAAATGAAAAAATCACTGTTTTTTGCAGAGTGACTAATGTACAATTCCTCAAACTAGCACAACAAAAAAGCACACACATAGCATGAAATTTCCAAATACAATCCCCGTGACTATGTGTCTTTTTTAAAAAAGCACTACCATCAATTGCGAAAGATGGGAACATCAAAGTTCTCACACATTTTGCTTTATCAAGTTCACGAAGCTTTTACAACACACGAGGATACCAAAATACACTCGGTTACAGCCAAGTTTGGTTCCAGGTTAGAGGCAGAAGCGCTCCAACCTGAGTTCAGTGAAACGCAAGGCTCATCTTCTCAAGTAAAAAGTGGAAGATCACAAAGAAATTATGGGGTGGATGGGACCACGCAGTGAGAACCTACCTATTCCTTTACAGTCTGATACTTCTCAAAGTGCGTACTTAGAGCAAGAAAAACAGCAGAATATAACCTCTTACACTGTTTTTTGGAAGGAAACACACGATACAGACAAGTACTGATGTCACAACGTATTTAGAATAGGTACTGCTGCCCTGGTAAGCTGATAAGTGGATTAAACTGTACACGATGCTGTAGCAATAAAATCATGAGTGATACTGAATGGTTACCTAATTCATCACTCAAAAGAATATTTGTGGGAAAACACATCCAAGAATAAGGTAAATATTTAAAAATTGGCAATCAAAAAAGTAAAAATTAGCAATCAAAAAGACAATCCCCAGGCAGTTATTCATCCTGAAGAAAAAGCATCCCCTGACTGACCAAAGGAAATAATGCTCATTTCAACAGAGATAGGAGAGAATCCACTCCAAAAATCTACGCTGCACAAAAACCACGCGTTTGAGGGTATGGCATCCTATCCACATGCTACACTTTTTCTTGTTATTGTTTTTTCCTGCTGAAGACAGAACCCTATCAGGTACCGGGTTCTTGGTGAGTTTTGAATCTGTTTTTAGTGAACTGGAACAAGTTAGATAAAGTTGTTTATATGCTGTAAATCTACTCTCCCTGAGCCGAAAATGTGTTAGCTAATGGGTTGTTTATGAGTTGCAGATCTGTTCAGTGAGGTGAAAATTTGTCAGATAATGGGTTGTTTATGAATTCTAAATCAATATTCAGTGAGTCGGAACTATGTTAGATAATAGCTTGCGTATGGGTTGTAAATCTGTTTTCAGTGAACTGGAAACATGTTAGATAATGGGTTGTTTCTGGGTAGTAAATCTGTTCTCAGTGAGCTAAAAACATATTAGATAATGGGCTGCTCCCGAGTTGTAAATCTGTTTTTAGTGAATTGAAAACTTGTTTAATAAAGGGCTCTTTGTATGTCTTAACTCTGTTTCCAGTGTGCAGAAAAGTTCAGGAATGTGTTAGATGGGAGTGGCAGATCTGATTCAGAGAGGGAGAAATCCATCAGATCACGGGTTTTTTATGAGCAAATCTACATTCAGTGAACTAAAAATCTGGGACAACAGAATGTACCCTCTTTTCTCTGAGTCAAATACTGGGTAAAGGTTTGCATGATTTATAGAGTTAATGAGGTAGAACGGGGTTATAGGATTGTTACAGCTACACTAGATATTTCCAACGTGGTTTTGAATCTCTTCCTAATGAAGTGAAACTTGTTACAGATGCAAACTGATTTTGGAGTTAAAAAATAAAAACATGAGTGACAAATACGTTATTTTTTTAAATTGTGCAATGAAATATTGCTACTAAACTCGGCTGGATTCCATTTAATAATTTCCATGTAATCACATATAGTTATGATGGAAATGAGAAAATTTTAGAATTTTATGTCTTCTAGTGAATGGAAGCACCGGTGCCACCCAGTCTTAGCATCGCTTTCTCCTTTATAGATATCACTGCTGGTCAAATACTTACACTATGCCAAGCAGCCTCAAACTATTTCCTGTTTACAGAGAGAGAAAAAACCACGTACAGAAAGTGGAAAGGAAGGATACAAAGTACAAAAATACCAGCTGAAAATTAACAACTGAACATAAAGAACAGGAGTTTAAAACATGGAGAACAATAAACTAACGTGTACGGGAACACGATATTCCTTTTCATTTACAATGAAAATACAATCGAAGCTTTTCAAGAAAACCAACACCACTGTTCACAAATACACCCTAAGCCTACACAGTACATTTTTTGCAAGGGTAGAAGCTTTCATCTGACATTCAATTATTCAGAATGCTGACTCTGCTAATGAAAAATGAAATCAGGCGTATTAAGATTACAAGTAGAAACACTTCCTAACAATTTCTTAAAACTATAATTCTCCGCTATGCTTTACGGAATGTCTTTAGCTCTTGTACAATAACCTATTATAAAAGTAATGAGGAATACTTTATTGCTCTTTAAGAAACCCCACAATTTCTGTCTGCGTTAGTGATTCACCAGCATTTTTTTCTCCTCCTGTCTGTTTCAAAAAAATTCCCAGTGGCTTTTCACGTAATGCTTTTAATCTCTTCCCCTAACATCAAAATTAATTTGTACGTCACCAGCGCACGTGGCTGTGAGCTCTGCGGGTCTCTTGCACAGCTAACCTTAATTCTGAACCCCTAGGTTTTCCCGCTGCCCTGGAGCAATGAGAACAGCCTGACAACATTGCTCAGTTTCTCTTTACCATACCTTAATAACAGAATCATCAATTCCTCTAAAGTACGCACACACAAAAACTCAAAGGAAAAAAAAGGTGTGGAGTCATATTTGAAAAATGCTCTTCCGTTCCTTCACGTCATTTTCATGACCCAAAACACCTTCCCAGAACCACAGCGCAGGGGTACATAACGATACAATTATGTGATGTCAGCTGCAGAATTATATTTCATCTGTTTGCAGCGCTTTAACTTCTTTCTTTTCTCAAAATCTATTTCCATTGCCACGCAGCAGCAAAAGGCCATTCGTTCTACATCAAACCTTCTGCCATTTTTCCTCATCACTGGCTTTGGTCTTGTTATTAAACCGTTTGACCCAAACAAACAGCTAAATATAACAATGCCACAGGCAACGCAGTGACAGCAGAAATTCAGATGAGAATTATCCACTATATGAGGAGAAAAAGCTATACAACACTTCAGACCTTTTGGAAAACAGTTACTGAAATGAACTGCAGCCTCCAAAAAAACCCCAGAGGGCATTAAAAACCGACAAGGAACAGAAGCAACCCAGTACGTACACGCATCTGGTAACTGATACAGATGAAGTAGGTTTATTGCATATTTCAGAACAACTGAAACAGAAATGAAAGACATCAGATGGTTTCAGAATTTAGTTTTTTTCTAGCACAGGTTTTCTCATGTTTAGCACTAAGGATTTATTTCAAACACATCTGCATTCAGATCTTTCTTGAATTCTAATTCTCCCATGACAGCTTTTGGCATACACCTTGTATTAAAGCTGTTTGCCTTTGTTGACAAACACACCGATGTCAGGTACTCAGAAGATGCTCCTGTCTGTTTTCTGTCTTGTCCCGAAGGCTTTGTTGATGATATTGGTGGCAATTCCTTGATAGCAACGCTATCAAGTATTAAGAGGCTATAAAAATGCCAAGTTTCACACAACTCCTCCTGCTTGTGTGGTGAACGAAAGCACAGAGAACACACAGAACTGCGAGTGAGCCTCCACTGAAAACCAAACAGTTTTGCAGGTTGGAATTGCCCTTTGATTATCACTGAGCACGTCGCTTCTCTTGGGCTCATTACAAGAAGGGTTGCTCAACCGGACACATGGGCAAGGTGCTGATATTTGATTTGGAGGAACGGTTATGTCAGCAGAGATATCTTACAGTACTTTGCTCCACTAGCGAGAAAAATAAACCACCAATAGCTTAGGGGGGTAAAGAGATTTCTTCCATTTCTAGCATCGCACAAGGAGGTTTCGTTTGACAAGTAAAGCTCCTTTAATATCACCATAATGCAAATTAAGCTCTGTCATGATCGCATGTATCACAGTATTGTAAGGTTGGAAGAGACCTTTGAGATCATCGAGTCCAACCTAAGGCCCAACACCTACACCTACTACCTACACCTACTCCTACTTGTCAGTTACACCATGTCACTAAGTGCCTCATCCAAATTCTCTTTGAACACACCTCCAGGGACGGTGACTCCACAACCTCCCTAGGCAGAGCATTCCAGTGAACAGTTACCCTCTCAATGAAGAACTTCTTCCTAATGTCAAGCCTAAACCTCCCCTGGTGAAGCTTGAGACCGTGTCCTCTCTGTTTTCTACTATTACGTTTCACACATCATAAGACTGTTATAAAATAAATTATTTTGAAGTTGCAATTCTAAAGATAACATGAAAATGTATCTTATAGGGCTAATTTGCAATATTTGTGTTATATACTTCAGTATATATATTTTTGCTTTCTAGACCAAAAAAATCCATAAAACGATCATCAGTAAAGTTTGTTGAAATAAAATACGTATTATGGGAAATATTCTTTTACTTACTTTCAATTAGCACTCTTCTGTCAGCCCAGTTGTCTTTAATAACTTGTATATTTCCAAAGTGTGCATCACTGAAGAATATGCGATTCGTGCCTCTTCCTTTCAGACTGTAGTCAAAAGCCAGAGCTATCACATTCTTGAAGTACTCTGGATTCTCATATGGCCGTACTGGTGAATTTAAGTTGGTTTCATCGGAAAGATGTATGCTTTTTAAGATTGTCCTTCCTGAGTACAACAGGTAACCTTCGTGTCTCAGGCAAGTGATTCCATCTTCTGCGAGATAGCCATGGGCGCACGCACACGCGCGCTGGGCGTTTCCCCGATAAAGGCAAAGTTGGTGACACCCACCGTTATTCTTGGCACAAACATTGGTTCCTGTAAAAGAAAATTCTCTCTTTTATAATATTACACTTAGCTACCTTAAATCAATATGTAATTTTATGGATTCTAGTAATTCTTCTATTAAAACTGTTTCTACAATATTCATATGTAAAACAAAGGCCAAAATAATAAAGAACGTAACTTTAACCAAGACAATTTTAAAGAACACAATTAATGAGCAAATACAAGTAATGTCCTTTCCAATTCACAAGAAGATATATTTTGATACAAAATGATAAAATAGGTCATTCCTCCATAATCAGCTGAAGACTTAGAGACTGTCTCACATGCTTTGAAAGCTGGTTAGGTTTTTTTTTTTAAACACCTGTTAATGGCAAAAAGTCAAATTTAGATACCGTCAGAATACAGTACAGACAACTATCAAAATGAAAAGGTATCTACTGACAGGTACAAAACTGTCAGTGGAGCTCCCTGTTTTTAGCAATGGTTTCTTCCTAACATTTAGTTCTCATTTCCTTTAAAACCTGACTTTAAAAACCTCCTCCCTGACAAACGCATACCATTAAGAAATCATTGTCAAATTAGCAACTTCAATGATCTAAACTACACTTGTTGCAAGCAATATCTAAAATTACTGTAAGTACCAACAATTAGGAGCTATTTTCCTTTGTCATCTTTGGACTACGGACGGATACTACTATAGTTAGTTTAGATAATTTAGTTTTTGACAGCACCTTCCAGATAAGAACTCTGTTCTTTCAATATAGACATTTCCCCATTTCTGAAAGTTTTTCCACAAGCGAAGAAGAAAACATGTTAAATAGACTTTTTTCAAGCAGAACACCATAACAATTGTTGAGGAATATGTAGTTTCTAAAAGTACTGTTGACTGTGTTGTCTAACTTTTACCTTTCAAGCTGAAGATGCTTTTAAGAAAAAAATAATTGGAGATGAGAATTAATTTGCTCTTAAAACTAGAAAAGTTGAATTTTGTGTTCCTGGGTAAAACTACAGGAGACGTATTCCTCTATAAAAAAACATTTGGAAATCTACCTGTATACATTTTTTACAATTTTTTTATAGATTCTTTTAAAATTTTATTAGGCTAGAAAAGTTAATATCTGTTTGCAAGGATGGGAAGTTGGGAAGAGAAATACACAACAGAGCCTTAAGCTTCCAAAATCTCTTTGAAAACTTCAGTGCCTCCACAGTTCACCAACTGGAAATATCTTCAACATCTGCCAATCCTGAAAGCAGAGTGGTTGGGGCACATTTTTGAATACGCGGAACCCACACTGGAGGATGGGGATCCCGCTTGGAATCACACTGGCAAGGGCACTTCCTGGCCCCCTCCTAGGAAAGGGTAAAACAGGTGTTTGAAAAAAAAGCATTAATCACAATGAGCTGCCTTGGGGTGGGGTTTTTTTGTCTGGGGTTCTTTTTGTTTGTGGATTCTGTTTGTTTGCTTGATAGTTTTAATACTAGAAGGTCAGGAAGCTGGCTAAATACAGCTAATTACATTTTTTTAAACAGCGTTAACTACTTCTATTCAATTAACTCAAAAAATATGTATAGAATAGTGTGATACAGAAAAAACATTCCAAAAATATTTTTCACCTGCTTTTTTCCCTTTTGTCCTCCTGGCTCACTGACAGCCCCTCCCAAAGACATTAACCATTTGTACCCTAGTAAAATTTGAAAAACGTATTAAAAAATCATTCAGTTATGGTTTTCAAACTAACAGCAAAAGACTCTGAGCCTCAGTAACCGTTTCTCCTATTTCTAATGTGATCAAGTCTTTAAAGCAATCAAGAAAAAATATTACACATAAAGAAGCATTTTTAAATCCAATTGTTCTACTTTCCTAATTCTATAATATAAAGTAGCCCTTTCCAAGCAAGCAGACATTAACTATTTCTAGCCTAGTTAAAAGAAACATCATTTTTTTGCGTGGATTTTATTTCTATCCACAAAATATGAAGCCCACAGTACTCTGAAATTACAAGCAGAAATTCTTAGTAAAATTAATAGGCAAAGTATTTTTTTTTCAAAACTATTTAAAATTCCCTTGGAAAAAAAAAATGAAAAGACAGTTTTCTTATAGATAGTTAAATATGCTTTCTTTTGAAATGCAGATTTATTTTACACGTCATATTTAATGCAGTTATTTAGGAAAGTTGAATATAAAAGAAACAGGATCTTCTGGTACGTAATGCTGTGATTAAAGCAACTTTTAAGAGCTACCAACATCAGAGATCTATTACAGTAACTTTTCCTTTTTTTTTTTTTTTAATACACTTATATAAAATGAGAACTTTTGGAGGGAAAAGACAGCTAAAAGCAAGATTATTCTTAGGTACCGCAAAATAAGATTTAACCATTGATACCATAAATCACTGAGAGTATATGCTAAATTCTCTCTCTTGAATTTGCTAAACATAAATTGAATATAAATAAGATGCATTTATTTAGAAGGTGTCTTCCCATGAAAAATAAAAAAATTAGGACTCAAATCCAGGTAATGTCAGGAAATAAATATTTGAGACAGAGGCTGGGAATTTGTAGCTACAAAAAAAAGTTCTGGTTTGCTTCCCAACAGAAGTCTTAGACTGCCTGAGGTTACTGGTTCATACAGCACAGCTCAAGGTGTCTCAGTAGTACAACTAGGTTTTTTGNCACCAAACCTGGAATGATAGGAAGTGTTTTGGTTTTAGAATTTCTCCTTAAAACATTCACAAGAATTTTACTAGAACTTGTACTTTATGATTTCTTTAGTCAATTTTTAGGATTTTTTTTTAAAAAAAATACTTCAAGAGCAAAAAATGGAGATAAAATCAGTGATTACTTAACTTTTGGTATGCTTTAATATAAATAAAAGCAGGTGATATTAAAACAATTAATAGCATCCTTAAGAACAGCCAACCTTTCTCTCGTGCTCTATTAAAGACTTTCACTTCCTTCAGGTTTATTCCAAGGCCAGTCCTCATGGTCACAGCATCCGTGGCCTCATTCTTGTGGCCTCTTCTAATAGAGCCATTTGCATGTGCTCTGCCAAAAAAGTTGAAGATGTCTCATCAACAATCCTCAACTAATTTACACCAAACAAATGACTGAAGGGCAGTGGAACGTTCACCTAACAGAAGGTGAAGGGACCTGGTTCTCGTCTACGATACCGATAGGCTTAGGCTTTCGGCATCAGAAATGCCCTTTCTCTGCAAATTGCACCGCTTTCTGCGATCCGTTCTGTGACCTCGCTAAGGAATGGCTAATCCTACAAAGGTGAAACACCTGGCACCGAAACAACATTTGGAGACTTGAATACTTATGAAAAATAAATTACCTGTCAGACCAGTAGATGTAAGCTCCAAACACCGCGACTGAAAACATATCCACATTGCTCCCTGACAGCACAATCTCCCGATTCCCTCCACTCTCAAGGTCAATTCTTTCTATCTTGTCCGTACGAGCATCACACCAATATAATTTATTTTCCTAAAGATTAATTTTAAAGGAAACATCAACAGTCTTGTCGAGGCATTTAATTAAGAGTTATTATGATTACATCAAAGCGGAAGACCAGCTGGCTTTAATGAAACATTACAAATACTGTCCATTTTAATACGTACTGAAAGAGAGAGGAACTAACCTCAAAGTCGATGGAAATCCCGTTAGGCCACGCAACCCCCACGCTCACGAGCACAACCTTCTCAGACCCATCCAAGTGTGCCTTGCCTATGCAGGGAGTCTGTCCCCACTCTGTCCAAAATAAATACCTAAAACAGTGAGGAGATCACCAATTAAAATTCACATATTTTCAACACTTATTATTTCGATGCTTCTACTGCAAACAAAACGCAAACAGGTATTTAAACAACAGGAAAAGGCTCATGTCTCTAAATAATGTTGAGATCAAATGTAGCATAATTCTTGTTTCATAGAGCACTGCTGAGGGTTTTTTTGTAAATTATATATATGAAGTAATACTTAACAACTGGAACCAATCAGTCAACATGCGATCCTAGTCCTTAAAGAATTCAGCGTTATGCTTGGGAAAATAAAAGCAAATTAGAAAAAAATGTAGTAGAACATAAGCTCTCGCATCTAATTACAAAGAAATATGATAGTAAGAGACGTGTCTAACTTAGAAATGTCCTAAATATGAGGAGCACTGAAAAACTGTAGAGCAAAGAGGTATTACTTGAGAAGGAAATATTTTTCCTATTCTCCGTAACGCTCGCGGGAAGAATCCGCATCTTATCTCGTTTTGCATTACTGTGTCCTCACTGGCACCGTAACATCACTATTTCTAGATAACACGCTGGGTCAAACTTCTGCCTCGACCTCCTACTTCTCAATCTGTTGCTTTGGGTGTAGCAAAATGAGGTCAGTTAACTTACACGGAGCACTTCCTTCACTGAACGGTGTCCTACAGAACAGCGTTCAGTAAACAGTCTGCCAGGCTGTACGTGCGTGTGTTCGTGTGAAAGGATATCAACTACACACAAATACATATTCTGAGCAAGACATCTCCTTATAAGACGACATAATTGAGGTCTGGCACATCACCAATCGCCTGAATGGAAGCACTTTTGTATCCAATACTTGTAAGTATGCACTAAAACACTGTAACACGCTGTTCACTTTGTGTACAGAACACACACAGCCATTCTCCATCGTTTTTCTCTACGCGGAATGTACGCATTAGTCTGTTTTTAAAGGCTGCAAAAGCCTTCTGTGCATCACCAACCAGGTGTAGCCCTGAGCCTGGTGCTATCATTGTACCAATCTGTTGTTAAATGACTATATTGGATCAGACGATTGCAGGTATGGGAAATAGAGAGGGATATAGTGGGACAGGGGAGAACAAATATGGATCCTATAATTAGCTCAAATTTAGCTTCTGAAACAATATCCACCTCACTTGGGCTCTATCTGTATGGCTTTCTGCCTTTAGTAAAAATGAACGTGTTCTCATACTTTCTGACAACAAACAGTAAAATAAATACTAAGTATAAAACTTATACTACATTAGGAAACTGAGCTGCTACATTTGCTAAATTAAAAATATGTTTTAGAAATGTTGAAATAGACGGTATTAACCTGCTGGATACTGACTATCACTGCTTAAGTTTAATACAACTTTAACCAGATTACTAACAGCACCTCTAAACAGAACTTGCTTTCCAGCATCTACTCACGAGTACTTTAAGACTGGACATCAACTAAATGTTGACTACAGAAAGGCAGGCACTCAATATATTTGAATTAAACATTCCATGCTCTTTCCTTAGGCTACTTTACTTTAAGAAAAATTAAATCGAATCCCATAATTAGCAGGTTAAATGAATCTAGAATATTCCAAAGAAAAACCTGAATTGCTGTCAAAAATGTAAGGCAATTTACTTGAAACTCGCTCAGAGCCCTAACGATTGTATGGATACATGAACTATCGACTGGTTTAGAAAGACCTGATCTTCCCACGTCTTCCCCAAAAGTCTGGGAAGTACCAGCTGCAATACTTGTCTTCTGGACCCTTGTAGACAGGGTTATGCTACCGACAGATCTGGTGTATCTACTGCAACGGCACAAGAACGGAGACTCAACTTATCCTGGAGCTATCCTACGCACAATTCACATAGCCGACGTGGAGATGCAAGAGGTGAAAATGTGGTGCTGGCCTAGAATTAACTTCCAAGAAAACTAAATCAGAATTTAAACTTCCCCTCACCCCAAAACCTAAACGCAAACAAACTTCGCAAACCTTTTTTGAAGGAGGTATCTTCAAAGTCTACGAAATATTTCAGCATGAGCTGAACTGTGTGTTTCAATCACAACTCCGAGCCTCACCAGAAAACTGTTATTTAATTGGGGTGAGGTACCTGAAGAGGGTACGTTGTAGACAATGTCTACACAGACATTCCTTTGTACGTCTACGTGAACTTTTTCCTTGTAACAATAAATAATGTTACCAACCAGCTGAACGCTGGCTGCTCCATATCCCGGTATAACTGGCAGATGGAATGAGACCTAATAACTGCTATTTTCCTCTCCATTCTTACAGCTGTCAACTCAAGCTTCAAGAGAAATGAAGAACGTGAAGTCAGGGCAAGGGGAGGGAAGAATATCTTTGAAAATTTTCCTCATAAAGAGAAAGAGATGACAATAACACAGAGGGTGAAAAGGCCTTTATCTTCCCACGGAAAGGCACACCTGCACTTCACTAGCGAAACATTACTATCCTTCTCCTGAAGAAACTTTGATTGGAGACATCTCAAGATATTACTTAGTGGCACAGGATTATAAAGAGAGAGAGAGAGGAAGCTTATCTGCCTTCACAGAAGACACCATTCCACCAGATATGTAAACCAATTACTAACCTGCGCTTCCCGCCCTCCTGCGTTATCTTCAGTATTCTAAATGCATCCCAGAGCTAACTATAAAAATCAACAAGATGAAAATATTCAAGGAATCTTCCACATCTGAATTAAATTTCTACATTTGACCTTTCACTTTGGTTTTTTCTTTTTGTTTCAAGTGCAATAATTCAAACTCCTCCAAATTACACTTGACTCACATTCTATTAATATCTGCTTCTTTTGGTGGCATCGCACTGTTCTGTTTTGAGAGCTAAGAGGACGGTTCAGTGGCATCTCTAAACATGCATTAACTGAACAGCAGGAATTGTTTCTTTCCAGAGAATCTTGTTAAAGTATTTAGCTATTAATCCATCTGCTTACACGGACACTTATTTCAGAAAAACCACGAACCGTTGAACCACAAAGCATCATGTGAAAATACTGTCCTAAAAATATAAAAAAAAAATCCACATTTTTGTAAAAAAGCAACTTTTGTCTAATTAACACCATTAAATATTACTCTGTCAAAGATTCTGTATTTACTTTTCCCTACAGTAACTGTCAAATGCTGGAGCCTAGCTACAATCCATCTTCCCTCTCCAAACGCTCCAGAAGACTTACTTACACTTCTTGCTGTTTCTAGTTGAACATAAAGCATTTTATGTATATAATTTATATTATTTTGATATCTAAGTGTACTCCAGAGAAATTGCATTTGCTGCACTTAATGCTCACAGACTTTATAAGGGCTTTTCATTACTTTTAACGTAACTAAGGGGTGAAAATCTGTCTGTATATGTGTACAGCAAATACACTATACACATGTTGAGGAAAATCACACTGTAAATTAAATTTTGAAGAAGTTTGGTCTACCCTTCTGGTCAGAAGAATTTTATCAAGTATCTGTGTACTTACCTTTAATTATTTTTTTTTTCCCCCCTAACAGAAGAGCACAGCTATTCTGGTACACTAAAGATAAAAACATAATAATTAATTTAGCTAGATTCTGACTGGAATCTGGAGAAAATCCCACTCTGAAGAACAACATCAATTTTAAATTGTTAGCAGGTACTGCCAAGCAACCAGTGGTGCCATAATAGCAAAAACTATTATATTACGCAGAAAACAGAAACAGTTATTGCTTTCAACCTTCATTCTTAAACACATCAACTTTGCAAAGCTCTAGTCTCAAAAATACTCAGATGGCCATGTTTGAATTCTCATAGAAGAGATCACGGCAAAGATTCAAACGGCATTTGCATCACTGGTACCGGTCTGGCCTCAGTGAGAAGGCAGAATGCTTCATTACTACGGCTGCCAACACCCGAGTACAGAGACTGCTTTCCTGAGAACAGGGAGACACCGATTTGCTTGAATGTGGGCAAAATGAGCTCCAGTGTCACCTCTGCATTTGGGGACAGGGACTACCTCAAATATTTAAGTTTTTGATACGCACCATTTAGTGTTTCTGCTGTAGGTTAAGTGTAGCGGTTAAATTCACCGAGTCTCTTAGACAGCTTTTCCTTAGAAAGCACATTTCGAGTTCCCATGGAAAAAAAGATGGGAATTCATTGCAGGATTTACTACTTCTGTTGTAGTTGCAGCTCCGCTCACAACAGTTTTGGAGCTGGGAAGGGACAGAATGCTTTCTGTTCCTATTAATGCTGCAGTGTGGTCCCTGCTCTCAACAGATGCACGAATACCGATGTCAGTTTTGAGAACCCTTACTCTTAGCCACACATTTCACCTCACACTACTTTCAGGTACCCTAGGCAATCTCCTTGGTTTTTGTCGTGGGATGTTACACGAGAGCAAAATTTGTAACTACCAAGGATTACGCTGTTCCACAATTCCATCACAACATCAAGGTCTTCGTTAGGTACTGTGACTTCCTTGGATTTGCTGGAAACGTCAGAACAGATTTAGTTGTGCTTCTAAGCGATGTCTGCACTTCAGCTGAAAAGTTTGTCTCAGAAAATGAAAACTGTTTTGCAAAGGAAGTACAGCACGTCATGTACACAGAGATCAATGAAAACACTCAGCGTACGATACGCATGACACTTGCTCCCACCTGCCCTTAGTTATGGTATAAGAGTCTCCAAACTCCCAGTTCTTCTGGGTTTTATTAAACGCATATCTGTTAGAATGAAGGCCTTGATTATTGAGATAAGAGCTCCAGAGCTCGCATGCAAGCTTCAAAAGAAATGCAAGTCACCATGGTCACATTACCCTTTTTCGGGGTGAACTGCAATAGATCTCGGCTGGTCCAAACCCTGGGATACAATTACATATCGGAATGAGCCGTTGAGTCTGGCAACTTCAATCAAGTTGAAGCCATGATCCGTCCAATATATGTTACCTAGGAAAAACACCTTGAAGTTACCGGATAAAAAAAAGACTACTTGGAAAGTGTTTAAAGCTGAAGTGCATAAGTCAGGACTAGAAACTAACTGCTTTATTTTAGATTATATGTATTTAAATTATATGCATTATATGTATTTTATGTATAAACTTGCATGCATGACTGTTACTGTTGAGGCTGTCCATTTAAGGAACAGTGTACAAGATAAACAATTTTTCTGTCTGTAGTAATGCTGCAAACATCAGTGGTGGTATCTTCAACAGAAAACTAACTGGGCATTTGGAATATTAGAAACTAGAGCTGAAACCAAATCAAGATTTTTAGTCTTGAGTTGAAGATGCAAGAACCTACTGTCAGAAACCATGACAATTCCCAAAGCAGGTCAAGACCTACCTGCTATCCAGTCCACTGCAATGCCTTCAACTCTTCCCAAACCATTTGTAATAATGTCTTCTTTCCATGTTTGGTCTCGTTTACATCTGCTGATCTTGTTAAAACCCATGTCCGTCCAATAGATTGTATCATTTCCTATAAAACACGTGGCAGTAACTCTTAGATTCAGTTACTTCAGCCAAGTATCTACATCAATAACTGTAAAAACTGTCATTTATAACTATTAATATGTCTTACAATAAACAGAAGAACGGTATCAAAACTATCACCTTTAATTCCTCATTCTTTTTCCTTTTTAAAAACTTCATTTAAATTAACTAAATCAGAATTCTAGGTTTTCTACTGGTTGTTAAGTACTGCTGTAACACAAGAGGGCCACGACAACAGATCAAAATTACTCCTTCTATTAAAAATCAGAATGTGTTTTGTTTGGCTTATTTTCCTAATGGGACAAACCTTTGAAAACCATATCATTTTGTTTATTAATCACCATTCCAAAACCTTTAGGAACCTGAAGATCCACAGTGTGAAACTGCCTGTACAGCATTTTCCCTCAGTAATCACACGGCCTGAATTTTGGCAGTATAAAAATATTTAACTAGAAAAAAAAGTGAGACCTTTGAGAGTGATGTACTGAATAAAAGAATAAAACGTTGACCTATCCGTAATTCATCTTTTATTTTAAATGTCCTGACAAGCTTTCCACAAAACTGGAAATAACCGTCTGCAACTTTGTGCAGCCTCTGCAAGCATTTTGCTAAGTGCTGACCATTAGTAACCATGGCCTCACAGTGATCCCCGCAGCCCCGCCGGTTGCTGATCAGCAAACACTGAAAATTAATTCCATTGAATGCATCAGCATCACACCAACGTGAAATGAAAACCAATGTAGTATGACAAAATAATTGTATGCTTCAGGAAGCCAATGTCCACAGATCTACATATTTTTAACATAGATAACTTAAAATGTTAAAATAAACGTTAAATACTGTTAGTTTGTAAACTCAATGGGTAACAAAACAACTCACAAGAAAAATCAGCTTAAAAGGAAGACTGGCCAAAGACCTAAGGGGTTAAAAATACGGAGATACAAGATATTTTCAGGTAACCACTCTTCACAGATTTCTTATTTCCTGTAAACTAACCAAAACCTCCCAAAGCCTAATGAAGGTATCCCATCACCTTTTAACACCAGTGGGAGACAGACGCAATTACTCTTCAGAATCTGATCTTTATTCTTCCCACCTTCTTCTCACAAACTAAACCCCGTCTCCTAAGTTTATACACTGCAGCGGGAAGGTGTGCGGTGTATTTAAACAGAAACGCCCGTTCTTTGGGCTCTTGAGAGTATCCACTTCTAAAAGCAAGAAGCTGGTACAGGGTTGGCTTATAACGCTGCAGCAAAGTGGCTGAGTGTTACCGGACAGAAAGAAAACTCTCCCTCTCAGCTGTCAAAACCAATCTGCGAGGCAGAAGACGTAGGGCTAAGAAAATTCAATGGAAGAAATATCATGACAGGAACAAGCTTTGTTTCTGTGAAAAGGGAACTAATGAAACCTGCTTTCCTCCAGATTTACGACTGTTTTCTGTAAAAACATCAGTTTCCTGCTCAAATTCTCAGTGACGTCTCCACTGAGAACCAGCAGACAGTGCTGCTAATGCCATCTACAGATAAATAATACACCGTTCTCCATTTACTGTAAATAATAAAGAGACAGAGGTTAACACTGTAACACACAATCAGCCTCCAGTTCCTTTAAATAGAGTTGTAAGTACGTAGGAGGCTTGAAAAAAGGCAGGTTGGTTCATTTGTAAGAATAGCATACATTATTTATCATACATACACAATAAACTATATACATAATATTCACCTGCGTGGAAGTCTATGCCCACAGCAAACGAAGTTCCAGATACAGGCATTAAAGCATCCGTTTTATCATTTGGATCAAGAGGAATTCCTCTGATTCCTTCATGAACAGAATACATGAGAAATGATTCGATACCTATGGGAAAAACAAAATTGCCAATGAGAGCAAAGTGGAGACTTTGCCGATTAACAAGACTTGAAGGATCAAGAAGCTCGAGACGTAGTTTTCCAATACTGCTGCACAGTTTTCCAGAACGATAACTTGATCTCTTTTAAAACACTTCCATGAATTATTATGGCCTATTTCTAATTAAAGTCTCATAAGGAGAAGGTAATCACTGTCCTTCTCAAGCACTGCCTTTTGATTAAGTAATTAGCAGTAACAAAAAAACTTAAGAAGAAAATGTTTTTGAATTATAAGACATCTAAGAATATTTTCAGTGCACTTATTCAGCAGGAGGCAATTTTAAAGAACTTATGGAAAGCAGGACTCCAGACTGTAAACTGTCTTTTGAGGCATGGGATTCATCTGACCTGACTCAGTCACGCGCACGGCTTTTACAGACGATAGAGAGTAATATATGGTTTGAGAGAACAATGCAGCTGATGCATTTTAAATGTCTACTTTTGTGTTCATCACTCTCCAGATGCACCTATTTCTATTAAGTAGGAAGAAATTCTATTGTATAGAGGTCTTGTTATGTAGTCATTCTCAGCTGAGATGAATCACACCTAATTGCTGACAATTATAACTGGAAGAAATACTTTATCGCCCTAATCTGTTCCTTATTCAGAAAACTCCTAATTTTAGGAGTAGGGAAATTACTCAGCATGACAATAAATTCATATTATTGGAGAATTTAAATTATCATACAAAAAAGTTGCTTTTTCTTCACACCAATTCTTTGAAACTTTCTTCCTTCATAAAGAGCTAGCTCGTAGAAGAAGCTAAGAATGTGGGCTAAAATGTTGCAGGTAGGGAATTACAAGATTTTCTTCAAAACAAGAAGAACCGAGCTAGCAAATGAAAAAAACCAACAGTAAACAAGCATATATGTACAGAATAGTGCCGTTTTTCAAGACATCGAAAGTGGTTTTGACTCATGACCTCCTTATAATTAAAAGAAAATTTAACCATATAAAGCTGTTACGATCTAGAAAGTAGCATATCTAGACTTAAAGGAGGAACACCTTTCCAACACTTGGCACCCAACAGTTTTACCTGAACCCACCGCCGAAAGTTATAAACATCCCAAAAAGTAAATGTAAACGTAAAAATTGCCTCAGAAAATGTTCAGCACGTGTCATTGTGACATATGAAAGAAGCAGGAAAGCCCCCTTTAGCTGCTTGATTCTGCCTTCGCGTCTGCCCCACTATTAACTCAATGAGGCAGCAATCCCTCATAGCAATACGTTTATACAACTATAAGGCACCTGGACCGTAGAGCCTGCTTTGTATTGCTTAGGTAAAAAGTAAGACTTTGGATGCAAGTTATGATTTGATCTTTTCCTGCTCAGAATGAAGAACACAAAAAAAAAGAAATAAAAAAAATCAGGCAATACAGGAGGATGTTACCCAACCTTTCAGACTACATAGCCTATAATTTAGTTTAAAGATAAGGTACACGACCTTAAAAAAACCACGTACTGCTACGAATGATGGCTCAGGTGGTCTGCTTTTCTGCCTACCTTTTAAAAAATAAAGAAAAAAAATATTCTTCAGTTTCCACAAAAACCTATGCAGAACTAAATAAAGCAATTAAAAGCTCAATTTACATTCTGTCTTAACCACGACAGACATTCCTCTGTTACTGCCTTAATCAAACGTATTAACTGCAGTTATTTAACCTAAAATTAATAGAGACAGTTTATTTACTCATTATAAAGTTTCCGTAAAACTGAAATTAGTTAAAATAAATATTGAAAGCCGCTTCACCTTTGCACGCCATGCGGTTCTTTTGAAGGTTGTAGCCTACTGTACACACACAAGTCCTGGTGGTTTCTGATGTTGGTAAACAAAGCTGGGAGCATCCCCCGTTGTTTAACTGACAGGAATTGCTACCTATAAAAAGACAGAAGAGACAAAAGGAAGCCAACTTTTTAACGGTGCAATCCTGACTAAAAATGAATGTTGGCATCAATTTATTAATATTACCAAAGCCAATTTTGTTCAGCCAACTTCTTTGAAAAATTGAGATACGCATAAAATATTTCAGGCTACGCTACTACTCACAGTCGCTTCCATGCTTCACTCGGACAGTATTTTATCTGCACACTTCGAATAGTGGGGATTTTCTCAGAATATTTTTTTTTAAATAGCTCAGTTTTCTAAGAATCCGCCTATTTTGAAGTAAAAGGATAGGATAAAACTGAAAATACTACATCCAGTTTGGGGTAGCAATGATGAAACCTGCTCTAGAAGGTGTATTTTCTTCCAGACCAGGAGCAAACGATCATGTTGTATTCCTTCATTAAATGTTGTATTTACCTCATTACCTTCACGACCAAGCATTTGTTTGCTGTATTTAAGATACGCTGTAACGTGATCACACAGATTCACGGTCCTACTTCTTAATCAAAACAATACTTAATTTTAAGCACTAGATGAACACTTTTTAATAAGATTTATAATAAACATGACACACAGTACCATAAGAACAGCTCAGAAATTGGAAGCTTCACGAGGAAACATTTAAGTCTACCAAGACATTTAAGAAATGAGTTGGCTACAAGTTCCCAAATCAGAGCGCTACTCATCACATTTATGTTTGCATTCGTTATTTTAAAGTAGAATGCTTTTCTTCATCTAAAATTGTGTGTGTTTTGTAACAATCCAACTGCAGAAATGGAAAAGGAAAGTGAAGTTTAGAAGTCTCTGGTATCCTCAGACAGAGCAAAAAACTGTAAAGCAAAGGAGAACCTAGGATGCCAGATCTGTAAATGGCTAAATCTGTAAGTGCTCCCCCATCACATCTACTTTCAGGTTACTTTGATTTACCGAAATGCAAGGTGCATACAAAATATGCAAAGCTTCTTTTTTTAAAAACTGTGCAAGTGTAAAGTTAAATCCCCTCTACAGTGTTTGATTCTGACACCCAAACCCCTGACACTGCTCTCTGTTAAAATATAGATCAGCAAGGTGACATTTTCTGACACAACTTCAGGATTCTCATTAAAGCACAGTGGTACAGAAAGGCAGAAGTGTTCATTTTCTTGACCTTTGTACAATGGAAGATGCATATTAATGCCAGACACCACTACTGCTGACGTTCGGGCACGCACGAGGCTGGCTGCGCGTCTCCACAGCAGGGAATCCAAGCGTTTTACAATGATAGGAACGCTACTGAATGCCCAATTTATTTGTCTTTATTTAGTGTTACCCCATTTAAAACCAGGGCTGAGGCTGGCAAAGCACCTTTCGTGTTTCCTAGATGAGGTAAAATGGCAAGCGTTCTCCGAAGTGCTCGACACGGAATGCAATTCACGTACTCTGTACGTAGACCTCTTCCAGTAGCAACCATCCTGCCTCCTTTTTGAAGCTTCTCCACAAAATAAAATAACTTGTTTCACACTGAGCCATCCTCATCACTTCCAGTAGCTGGAACCAGAAATTATCTCTTTCTAACGAATCTCCCAAATGTTTTCATCTCTGATCTCCAAATTCACAAAACTGTTCATGACCCCAAATTACACTTTTTCATATCATCTCAGCCATCACTTTGCCAACAAAGTTTTGGCACTATTTGCCATATCCCCCCATTTTTCTGCTGTTTCACTTTTGATTTATGCTGCTGTCACTTCTGTCAATTTAGATGAATTGAGCTGCCTTAAACCAAACAGATAATAAAGAATATTAATGAACTCTCTCACCATACTTTACTTAAAATTTCAATAAATCGAGCTCAGGTTCACACAATAAGTGATTTTTTTTTTTTTTACTATGATTTTTAAATTTAGATTCCCTAAAAGAACTTCTCACTTCACTACAAAGTAAACTGCAGAAAGGTCCAATAAATTAAAATGCATCAGGTAGACGTGCTAAATCAACTACCCTATAAGAATCAGTAATTTATTTAATAATAAAATATTTTACAGTACTTTATCACTGAATTACAATGAAATACATGCTATTTTGTTCTATCCACGTTTGGGGAAAGATACTATGGAGTTTAAAAGTTGGTTAAACATGCTTAAAATTGAACATACCTTGCTGTGCTGCTTTATCATACACTTTCATATGTACAACACCTGAAGTTTTATTTCGCAGGACAGTTGGGTTTCTTCCATCTTTTTTGTTACAGGTACCAATTTGAGCTAGGTTCTGGTCTGCCCACCAAAGCTTTTTATCTGCAAAATGGTCAAGTTTTAAAAATTAAGAAGATCACTATTAGATTTTATATGTGTGAAACCTAAGGTGGGAAAAAGCATGAGGTTAATTCTGAGACACATTTTAAGGAAAAATGCTCAAAGAATAAAAAATGTATTTTTTTTTAATTTTAAACCCAGAAATTTTGGATTTATATATTTCCTTTCTTCTCTTTAGGCAACAGGTTTCCATACATTTTTAAGAGGAAAAACTGAATTGTAAAGCCTTATTCACAGATCTCATACTACTTAGAACACAGGATTTGTTCTCAGACTTTGCTCCATGCATTCATTATATACGTAGGCATAACAGGAATTCTGGTTCCAGGTTTTCATGAGTTGATTTGAGTGTTCAAATTAAGAAGTATGACAATTACCTTAAAAATAAGAATCTTTTTAATGTCTTAAACAATTGAGATCACCAGCTTCCATTGATAGTAGCTTTTTCACCATAATTTACACATTTCAAAGAAACAGAAAAAATGAGACATGCTATGCAAATTCTAGGATAAAAACTCAAACCATCTTTGTCAATCCACACGCTCGTAGTGTGAAGGACGTGTCAGAAATTTATGAAAGAATTCTCCTGTGAGAATTCCCACTTCGTGCACAATTGTGGTACATGCAATGTGTTTTTCGAGGGTTGACTTCAGCTGACTTTAGCCATGAAGATTTCACGTACATTCAAGCAGAATTCTAAATTACACGAGGATAGAAATACTGACTTTGATCATATTGCTGTGGCCACACTGTGGAATGTGACTTTTCATTAAAAAAGAAATCAAGATACAAATGTCAGTATTAATGTAAAGATAACTTCCATAGCAACTTAAACAAAATGGCAAGAAACTGAAAGGTACACTTGAGATGTACATTCTCTACTTCATTTCATTTATTTCTCTTCAAGAAAACGTTATTTTTGAAGCCCCATTGTAATAATTTAAGTATCATCATCAGAGACTGCTTTATTTTTGTTCAGAAATACTCAACAGTTATCGGTGTAAGAGCCTGCCTTTATTCATCTAAGAAAAGCTAGTAACATCCCAAGTCAAGGGTTTATAATTTCTTTAACGTAACGATCTTCACTACTTTCCCCCAAACCAGTGTTCGGGGCTGTCCCTACCAAGATTTGAATATGTCTTGTTTCTTTCCATCCCTTGAGTTTACACAAATGAGGTAAAAAAAGAAGTCATAATAGCAACAAAGCAAAAAGAAAGAAAGCAAAAAAACCTATCAGGAAACACAGCAAGAATAAATAATGCAAACAGAAGAAAATACACACTTCTGAAACCTTCACAGCAGCTCTCAAACATTTCTATTCCCTATTGCTAAGGCTTGGAAGACAGAATAAGTAAAAATGGGAGGAAATGAGAACAATGGTAGAAATGCCCTTCACTCCTGGTATTTCTTTCTATCCCTGTGCATAGAAAAGGCCACATTTATTAGCTTTACTGTAGCTCTGAAGGATGACATCAAGATCACAGAGCTGCTTTTGACAGCAGCTATGCCCTGCCAGCGTTTCAATGAAGACGCCGGGGCGACCACGGCAAAGCTCTGTAGCGTGGCACTGCCAGCAGTAACAGCTGCACTGTCAAGGGTTATCATCAAGTGCCATAAATCAGGGGCAGCAAGGACTCATCCAGGTTGGATGGGGCTCTGAGCCCCATGATCCAGTGGGAGGCATCCCTGCCCATGGCAGAGGGTTGGAACTGGATGGGCTTTAACACCCCTTCCAACCCAAACCGTCCTATGATTCTGTAATTCCGTGACTGCTCACCCTTAGGTCACATCTGAGACTGGGATCAGCCATGACCCGCTCTTGCGACTTGCCATGTGCCAAGAGAGGAAAACCCCAGCCTTTACATCTCACATTTGCAGGCACCAGCACTGCACACTCAAGGTAGAATCACTTGTTAACACAAACCCACATGGTCTACGTAACTATGAGGTACACGGTGATGGTTCAGTTTAGAGGAAACTAAAAAATGCACTGAAATTGCAAAACTTATTTCTGAAAAGCAGGGAAACTTTTGTCAGATCCAAAAGAAAAATAAACACAGTGATGCTGCTGTCTAATTAAACAGACTAAACATTTGAGAAGTTCACCTTGCTTCCAGACCAAGAACTCGGCTAACTCATAGCGACTGTATGTTCACAGTGAAGATCTCCTTACCTAACCAATGCCAAGTCCTTCAGCTGTTTCCCTTAAACATAATCTTTTCTCTTTTATCATAATTAATTTCAGCCAGCTTGTTCCCATTATTCATCAATCTCAATGGTTGCTGGAAGCAAAGCAAATCAGTCCTTTCCTGTCTGGGTGAGACTGAAACACAGAGCATACCGAACATAGAGAAAACACTTAGCCAATGCTAACTCTTCGTGTCATCCTTCAGACATTGCATAAAAGCATTATTTGAGTGAAGAACTTCCCAACATTTCTAGCTGCAGAACAACAAATCCAGTGCACAGCACTGCCAGCTATTACTATGGAGCGTAATGGGAACACCACCACCCTGTATCCTACTTTTCACAGTGAAGGCATGTGATACTTCTGCTACGTTTTGGTGACCATTTAAAACCAAAGGAAAAAACCAAATCAATGCACAGAGCTAACACAACCTTCTTCAAAATACAGATTTCCCTTACAAGTGAAACCAAGAACACATATACGCCGTATTTCCTGAACTCAAAGGCCACCTCGTGCAGAATCTGGTCTGACTGAGCCCCAGGACACTGCCAAGTAGTGGAAGGATTGACAGATTGGTTGCACCTCTTTGTTTTGCTGGCAGCCGGACGGCCATGCCGGCATCGTCACCCCATGCGTAGCTCCAGAGCAGCAACAGCTTGCGCTTTGTTTTGACGCAGAGAAAATAGGGAATGGAGTAGAGAGAAAAAAGGAGAGAAACTTAAGGACTACATGAGGAAACCAGGGTACTGTTGTGAATCGGGGAATGCTCTTCAAGTGCTTGCAGGAGAGACATGGCTGTGCAGAAGAGCAGCAGAGAAACTGGGGTGAGCTCTGAGGATGAAAGACGTGGGGTATCGCACTGGAGGAATTACGGAGAGAAGTTTACAGAGAAAGGATGAAGGTTCTGTGTTATTAAGATGCAGGAGACACAAAAGCATTCTTCACCAGTTCTGCAACAACTGCTGATTTGAGGCCACTTCCATAGAAAATCCTGAATTAAAATGCCTCGTTATATATGGAAATTCTACTGCCTTTGCTCTAGTGACTGGCTAACACACCATTTCAGAAAAGAAGGTACAGATTTTTATATCACGAATTTAAAATTCTATTTCTGAGGATCCACAACCTATATTTTTCCTATATTCCTAAACTAAAAAGAAATTTAAGCTATTCTCTTAGTAAAATTCAAGCAATCAGTTAAAATGCAGTTGTACTGCTAGCCCTGTCTCAGTAAGGAAACGAGGTTTTGTTGGCCCATCTCTGTTATATTCTCCGAGTTTAAAGAGTGGTTATAAAATAAGCGCAAGCAACTCCCCTCAGCTCTCAGCCTTTTGATAAAGTAAAATTTAAAGCAAACTGAACCAGCTAACATTTTAATAGCATAATACCTCCGGCTCGAGATTTGACCAACGGTCTCAAGAGCAACATAACGTTGGTTTTGCGTGAACGTTAAATTTAGCCTCGAAAGGGAAAACAAGAGAAAACAGAAAGGAAATTACAGCAGGTATTTTAATGCAACTTTACCTTAAGTTTGTCATTCTCACTTTTAAACCCGACCGATATAAGCAGCGACACACGCCCAGGACGACACGCTGAGGTTACTGACAAACTACAGCTTTCCAGCGAGTTAACGGTTCACTCACAGCTACACTTACAGAATTCATTACTGAGAAACACAATCCCACAGCAATGTTCTACATGAAGAAAAAAGTATGAATGCTTCTTTCCCCCCCCCCAAATAGTTATGTATCTTTTAAGCATCTTAAATGAAATAATGAGATGAGGCAAGTGTGTATAATCATGAGTTTAACATCATCAGCATTTTCATTTCAGACAGGAAAAGTTATAACGGTAGATAAGCCAAAAATAAAACCCTACATGAAAAACTTTTCCAACTTCAGGAACACAGCATTTCCAAAACATATTAACTTCATTTTTAGTTCATTTTCTTTTCAGTTAAATGAACGGTTGCTTATGCTGTAGTTTTAATATTTAAATAACTAATTTATAAAGCAGACGGTTGAGTGTTTCATGATGGGAACTGCAGATCCAAGAAATAATTTCCATTGCTGACACTGTAAAAAGTCACGGCACAAAAGAAAATAAACTCTGAAAAAAAGGCATTTACAGAGTAGTCTTCACAGGTACATGACAATGGAAGCAATCTGAATAGGAAGAGTCGGAGACACAAATGGAAATCTCCAGTGAAATCCAGGTAAAATGTAAAGGGAATTGCTCACCCTATCCATGTAGAGGCGCTACAACTGAGTGGAAAGATCATCCTGCGATACAAACCTGTTCAATTAGCAGTAGCTTCAATCTGATGATTCTTTTATCAGACAGTCCTTAGAACAAGAAATTCCTGTGCTCAACTTTGATAGTACAGATTACTACAAAAAGATAGATGTGAAATAAAAATATAACAGTGACTGGGATATAACCCACGAGTGAAATCATGGGAACTTGACTACATTTTTTTGAGAGTATGACTGAAAAAAAGAATTCTCTGTCCTAAAGGTTTAGGCTAACCTTTTCAATGAAATGATTCCATATGAAGGAAAGATTTCAGTACTCGGATCCTCTCCTCACGAATCAGACCGGCCCATTAAGTTTTGGTACCGACTGCTCTCTTTGGCACGGTACACTAGAACTTACTGGTCTGCATATCTAAATCCATTCATAAGATTGGAGTAGAGGAAAGAAGCGAAACGTGCAGTTGCGGTGGTTTTCATCATTCACCTCAAAGAAGCGATCAAACTTTCCGGCATTTCTTCAGCATTTTGTGCCAAACCCCACGCCTGGCTATGGCTTGCCAGCCTTCCAAAACCACAGTTTGCTGACTTGCCTGTCCCTTTAGGGAAAGGAAACGGAAACCTCAACCAACTCTGCATATGCTTTTACCAAGAGATGAAGGCACAGAGTGTTCTTAATCAAGAAATTCCAGCAGCAGTAATTATCTACACCGCAAACAGTTTCATTTCTCCCTTTTAGTATTATTTATAGAGCCAAGTCTTTTCCATGTCACAAACTGAACGTTCCACCACGTTCCTCTTTTTCTTACTGAGCTACTAAATGCATCTATTGCTGCTTTCACCTACAGTGAAGAGCACCTAGACAACTTCCATCGACGGAGTCAGACATGCCAGATCATAGAGGAGTTCTTCCTTCACAGAAGAAACAAATCACAACACAAACTCATTACTAGTACTTGACTAGAACATTACTAGTCCTCTGACTGTGAACACGAAGGCTGAGTACATCTCCTACATCATCTATACCTTTCAAAAGGACAAATTACGACAAATCACAAGTGAACACTCAAAAAAAATGGCTTCAAAATCATCCTTTTATCTTCTTCCATCCTTGATTTCACAACACCTCAATAAATATTTAATTAAAATAACAACTTGCAAAATCTTACTGAACCAATAGTCACTCTTCTTTTACATGGAAGCTTTATATGTTCCAGTACAAGTTTTAGACAGAGGTACGGACAGAGTATGGGGAGTTAAATAAGAAAGCTCACGTAAATCCTGACATT
>VWPV01023791.1:0-76366 GCA_013389885.1 Geococcyx californianus | reverse complement strand
ACTGTGATACTGTGATACAGCACATGGCATACACACACAGAAGTGACCACTTGCAGCTCGACTCCCAGCTGGGCTGAGGTGAAGCCACCCCACCATAAGGCTCTTGTCTGCATCCTGCTGATACGAAGCCGCCAGGTGAATAATCCTCATCAAGCATCCGGTGAACTGAATGTAACTGTAAAGCATTACAGCTGGTGGGAATGGTTTAAGCTTCCAAATGTTTCTGGAAGGAATGGAGAGGATGCTAAAAATACTTCCTAAACAATTAAAACCTTCTTCTCACTGACCTTATTAACATAAAAATAAAAGTACATAGAATAGGAGCCTTTTTTTTATTTATTTCAGGGGTTCAAAGACTGGATCACCATTTGGGTGGCTTTTATGGATTATTCCTTTGCATATACGAAAAAGGAACCTGATTCAGAGATAGTCCATAGGACCCGAATGAGTCTTCCTAACTGTGAGCATTTCCAGGACCAGAAATCTCCTAAACTATCATCTAATCATAATTATATACAAATAGACGTGCACATAAACTATCCTTGCTAGCTGTGAAAATTTCCATAGCTAGAAGATCCCCTATTATCTTCCAGTCATGGTTATGTTTAAATCCACACATAAATAAATAAATAAATAAATAAATAAATAAATACATACATACATACATACATACATAAACAAATAAATAAAATTTTTCCTCGAGGAAAAAAAAGCCCAAGATTTTCTCCATTCTGTTTTTTGTTTTCCCAGACTGTCACAGCTGATAAATCATTACGATTTCCTGAATTATTGCTGCATAGATTGGTATTACAACAGTCTTTGCGCACCTCGGTCTTGCTACCCAAGAGCGTAAAAACATTTTCTGTGATGGTTGTACCTTCAGTGACTGAGAAGCCATTGGGAAGGAGCTGTAAATACACGCTGTTCGTATATAGAATTGCCTTCCGAAAAGGATTTCAGGGTCGAATCCTGTCTCTGTTTACACTGCGTAAATCAGGTGTAACTCCAGTAAAGCTAATAGAGGCGGGCTGGTGTCAAACCCACGCGGATAAAAGGATCAGGCCCCCTAAGCTTTAAAGTTATGAGTCTTTTCAAAGTGCAGATCTACTGTCAACATTTCAATGATTACTTCTCTCTTTTTTTTTTTTTCCAACACACAAACATAAAATAGTAACAAGATTATCAGATTAAAGAGCCAAAGAACAGCCAGTTTATTATACTCTTGCGTCTAAAACGCTCAAATCTTATAGGTTTCCTTCCCACTCCGCATCTCGAGGGGGGGAGATGTTTGTTTATATTTGGGTTTAATTCTTTTTAATGCAGCCTAGTATAGCTATGTAGGAAAACAAACCGGCCATAATATTATGAATTGCATGCTGCAGTCAGCAAGACAAAAATACTCCCAGACCCCCAAACCAATATTTCAATGTAAAAAAACCTAATAAATCTGGTTTTGTCTTTCTGTCAGTCCCCACAAAGAGGAAACGACAGGACAAACAGAACAAAAAGGACAGAGCTGTTTAAAGCTAAAAATGTGCAAATGCTGCATTCCTTCTGGGAGAGGGAAACCACCCCGCTACCACCCAGCAATTTTGCATCAGTATAAATTATTCAAATCGGCGATGGTTTGTGTTAAGGGTCTTGAACAGATTGCATAACTGTTGCACAACTAATGTGTACAAGTGTGTCACTAATTTAATTTTAATTTTACTGTATGAGTTTGTATAAGATCCCCCAGCTGTCATGTGCTCATCATCTGTCACAGAACTATCACTAAGCCATGCTGGGCTAAGACAGGATTATAAACGATGAACTGCCATGTGCTCTAAATCTTCTTATTTGCCTAGCCTGGAAGGTATGCCCTGTAAAATTTGATTGGCAGCGAGCTCTATTCTGTCAATTGACTTTGAAGGCCTTTTCTATTGGCGCTTTGAGCGGATCTCAGTAGCTGTATTGACTGTCACCTGCTGACTCCAGCACGTGCCTGACCTCAGCCCCGCGCCGAGGCTCCTTCCCACTCGCCGCTGCATGGCGGGGCCGGCTCGCTCTGGTGGCACGTGCGGCACATAAGGGCATATGGCTGCCTAGTTGTGTGCAGAATAGAATAACTGAAGCCAAGCAGCCCCGCACTGTTATTACAGCAGATGGAGGAAGCGTGGCATTCAATATTAAGACAGATGCCACCTCCTTATTCCACCTGTCTGGAACTTGGACATGGGACAGAATGAACTGTCTGCCTAATAATTAAGGAAACAAAGACTGCATTTATGAAGCTCAGCAGAGCACCATATCTGCGAAGCACGCACAGATATAATTGTCGACGATAACAATAAGGAAATGTAGACTACTGCTCATCAGATGTTCAGATACGTATACACAATTACAGTAGGAAACTGTACTGTTCCCAGCTGCTTTTGTAGTCTTTTATTTAGGCTGGTTGTGTATTAAATTAAACGGGAGGAACAAGTTGGCTGGCGTTATTACTATTATAAATAACGCTTCAAAATTACAGTGAAGTTCCTTAAATAACAAAGCACCTACAGTTCCCCCTAACAGTCACTGCTGTTATTGTGCTGTGCCCTTTCTTGCAAATTTGCTCTTTGCTTCTCAGTAGTCAACTGTTTTTGTAACAGCCAGAGAGAAGAAAAACATTCTTTCCAGGACCACTATTATTTTCATGTATTTTTACACAACAATTTGCCTCTTTCTTTGGCGTTGTTAAAAAAATGATAACTGTGTTAAAAAGAAGGCCTGGCTTCTTGGCATTTATGCTATGTTACGTTTCTGTTATTTAATCCTACTTAATTTGGGACCAATTATTGTTGAACCCGCTGTGCCTTGTGATGGGAAGGATTGTACTGGAGAGGGCCCTATCCTTGCTGGGTTTGAGCCTGTCCTTGACGGGGTGGCAGCGGGGCTGGGCTGGTGGCTGGGGTCGTGCTGTGCGATTATCGTAGAATCATAGAGTGGTTTGGGTTGGAAGCGACCTTAAAGCCCACCTGGTTCCAACCATCCTGCTATGGGCAGGGACACCTCCCACTGGATCAGGGGACTCCAAGCACCATCGAACCTGGCCTTGAACACCTCCAGGGATGGGGCAGCCACCACTGCTCTGGGCAACCTGGGCCAGGGCCTCCCCACCCTCACAGCTGCACTAGGTGAGCAACCCATGTGCCTGCAGGACTCTGCTGAGGCTGACGCTGGGGTCTGCCCTTATTCTGTAGGCTCAGTAGCTCCTATGTGTTGTCTGCTCTTGGGTCTCAGCCCTCCTGAACAGCCCTCATCAGGCTGGCCCTAGGTATGCACTTCATTTTTGGGGTGAATTCCTCCCTCACGAGGGAAATCCTAACCACAGCCAAATCCAGTGATGCTGCTGCCAGCACCTGCCTTCCCCTGACGTATCTGCACACCCTCAGGAGTTCAGTGGAATTAGGTGCTTGGAAACAAAACTGAGCAGGTGTGGGCATGTTGAATGGGCAAAGATATTTCTCTGTAGAAGCAATATGCAATTAACACCTATGATTGATTGAGAACGTAATGTGATCTAGGAGGTATTTTTAGTATCTACTTACCTATCTCCAACCCTCTTTTAAATGGCCTGTACTGATGTGATCCCTCCCATCCTTAAATCTTTCTAATTAATTTTATTCTCTTTTGACTGAATGAATTCAAAGGCGGCTTAAAAAAAAGTCATCTGTGTGTCTGTCCCGAGATTTATCTGGAGATGGCAATTGGAATAAAGATGAGTAAGTTGCTGAAAATGAAAATGCAGGAGCAAGTGTTAAGGGCATATGTGTCCTGTGTACATATTACATACAAGATTAAGGACACACAGAGTGCCTATTGTCTCAGCAAACCATGAAATTGGGCTTTTATATTTATATACATATATTCGTATATACGAACTGTCACATGTATATATAAAGTGTCTCTAAATAAAAATGAGTATTTGAACTTTCAAAGGTGGAAAGATCACGTGCAACAAAATAAGCATAGCTTGATCTTCACATTTGTGTGCATATATAAACATACATACTCAGAAACAGAAATATTTAAATATTTACCATCTAACATGTTTAATTAGACATCACAGATATGTGCATTTAAAATATACTCATAGGTAAGAATGCTGAACTTAACTGTAGCTCTGCAATAATACTCACAGAATGTTCTATATTAATTTATAACATGTATTCGAACCAGACAGCTTGTCCCCAGGAATAAAAAACTACCAGATATATTAAAGTCTCCGAAGCACAGGAATCACATGCAACAAATTGTAAAAAGTAATCAAAGCCCAAACTTCTTTTTCTCAGTAGAAAAGACAGCATTAAAAAAGACGCAGATACATATTACAAGATGAGGATCAATTTGAAAAGATCCCACAATATCTGTTACCAAGAGCTTTGTTAATCTTTAAAAACCTAGAATGATTATTTATACGGAAGCTGTGAATTAACTTGGCTTTAATAAATAGCTCACAGGCACGGGTGTCAAGATTGTGCTTTTTGTTTTTAGATGCCTCTGTATTTGGAAAAAAAAAAAAAAGGAAGCTATTATTTGTTAATTTTTTCTGTAACAATTATTTCAAATTAAAAGCCCATCTGACGAAAGGCATATGGATGGAGAGGGGGTTCCGTCCTAATTGAACAGCCCAGGACTCGTGAGGTTAATTACAGATATTAACGCTGTTGTTCTTCAGCTTCTTGCCCTCACGAAGGCTCCAGCTTCCAAATGACCTGGCTCCAACAATAAGACTCTCTTTAGCCCATTAACTAATTGATAAAAATGTGAGTGTTTAGAATGAGTCTAATTAAATCACCGAGCCTTACAATTACGAGTCCATTTGGTAGCTGTCGGGAGATGGGTAACCTCAGCTGGCATTGTAGGCGAATAAAAGATAAAAATAAAAGGGAGCTTAACCAAAGATCATTTTGAAAGCTGTTCATTTGAAGACAAAGTACACATTTGCCTGAAATGTATACATACACCACTTCAGACTAGCACAGTGTCTTGAAAAGAAAATGGAGCGTTTAGCAAGCATGATTTTTTTTTTTTCCCAGCACATGCATGACATTCTCTCCAGCCTGCGTGATGGAATGAGCTTCTTTTATCATCATTTCTGAGTTGCACTGAATACCTAGATTCTTCAAGAGCACTCGAGTAGCTGATACCAGGTACCTCTTTATTATTAGCTTTACTTTTCTCACTCTTTCATAACTGCAAACTCTCTGCAGACCGACATCCCTAAATTCCCATGCTAGTTGTGGCTGCTGCTGTAGGGACAGTCACCAGTTCTCAGATGTCTCATTTGTGAGGCTGGTTTGCTCCAGCAGAGCAGATTTTCTCATACACACCACAGGTGCCCTTGGCAAGGGAGCTTGAAAATACCTTGCTTGTAAAGACCCCTGTTGAAGGTGTACCCAGGGTCCTAATCCTAGAATGGGTCGGGTTGGAAAGGACTTTAAAGGTCATCCAGTTCCAACCCCCTGCCCTGGGCAGGGACACCTCCCACTGGATCAGGGGGCTCCAAGCCCCATTCAACTTGGGCTTGAATCACATGCAATTCTCATCTCAGAGATTTAGCTCTAAAAAAGGATGAAAAGGTGAGTGATATTTGCTGAAGGAATGCCTTCCCTAGAAGGAATTCTAAACTGACAAAGACTTCACAGGTCAAAAAAGAAAAGATTGAAGTTGGATATAAAAAGAGTCTATAATATCAAAGAGGATGGAGAAGGTGACCATGAATGAGTATGTACTGTCTCATGGGAATATCAACCAAAATGGTAATTTGATAAATTCAAAACAGGCAGAGAGTTGGGGTTGTTCAGCCTGGAGAAGGGAAGGCTCTGAAGAGACCTTAGAGCAGCCTCCCAGTGCTGAAAGGGGCTCCAGGGAAGCTGGAGATAAGACAAAGGGGAACGGTTATAAGCTGAAAGAGGGGAGATTTAGATGGGATATTAGGAAGAAATGTTTTGCTGTGAGGGTGGGGAGGTCCAGGTTGCCCAGAGCAGTGGTGGCTGCCCCATCCCTGGAGGTGTTCAAGGCCAGGTTGGATGGGGCTTGGAGCCCCCTGATCCAGTGGGAGGTGTCCCTGCCCATGGCAGGGGGTTGGAACTGGATGGGCTTTAAGGTTCCTTCCAAACCAATCCATTCCATGTTTCTATGATTCTATGAATGGAGTCACTTTTTCACTATTAAGCTGCTGAACTCATTGCCAACAGAAGTTTTGAATGTTAAAAGTTTAAATCAAAAAACTTGTAACCAAATCAATGGAAGAAAAATCCACCCCAAAATAATAAACATAAAGACACTGTCTCTGGCTGGGGAAATATCGAAGCTGCAGATATCAGGAAACCACAGCAACACATAGAGGAATTTTCTCTGTATGTCTGCCCTCCTTAGGCATTACCAGTAACAAGATACTGGGTTAATCTCTTTTTTGGTTCACTCCAAGACTGCAAATTGTATAGTAAGGTGTTTCCTCAATGAGCAGAGTGGAGAGAACTTGTCTATGATGGTGTCACAGTCACTCTGGGAAGCTGGAAGGTGCTTTGCACAGCCTTTGCGTAACAGAGGCTGAGAAGACAAAGCTCGTCATCTCACTGAACTATGAAGATTGTGCTTTGGCTTCCAAAAGACGCCCAGGGAGTGAAACGACGCACTTACGGCATTTCTCAGCTCAATGCATCTCTTTAAGGGAGGTGGCTGGAGTTCACCAAGATTTGTCTCTGCCCCATTATGAAACGATCAGCATAATAATGAGGTAGTCACGTGTGGACTCAAGTCACTCCCCTTAGGGTTTGTCTTCCCATTATTTCCTGAGATAGAAATCTTAAAAAGCCAAAACACAGTAAGATAAACAAATCCCAAACACCTTTCTGCTTCACTATGACAAAACCACACCACTTGCTGCCTACCATGGCTCCTCACTGACTGGGGATACTGGGGGAACCTGAAAGATCAACTAGTTAACGTGCATGGTTTGATCACAGAGAGTGCTCTACACCAGCATTAAAATCAAATACACCAAGTCACAGCTTTCAGATGTCCTCTATTGCAAGTGCTTTCTGCACAGCCAGGAAAATATGTCTTATGGTACCATAACAGGAGAAGCCATTACCCCATCTTCCATTTTCACAGCCTCCCAAATCTTTCTCCTTCCATTGATGAGGAAGCCAAGCTCAAAGATAAACATTCATCCTCCACTCTGCTTTTGTGCTCTGGCTTCCTCCTCTCTTGACATAATGTAGCTAACCCTCCCCACTTGGCTTATAGGAAAATTGCCCTTGATTTCCTGGGCTTTGGGTTCAGGCTCCAAAATGCAAGCCTATTGCCCTTAACCAAGCAGGGCATTGGCCATAAGGATCTGGATCTGGGCTCAGATGGTATTTCAGGTGTTGCGACTAGGCAAGGCAGAAAAGCAGACTTGGATGTAGGCAGAGCTTAGTTAATTTCCGGCTTTATCGATATTTAACCAGTCTTGGATGCTACCCAGGAGTGACTTGGCAGCCGGTTCAGAGCATGGAGCACAGGTGTGATATGCTCCTGCCAGTTTGCCTTGCTCAGAAGATGGGCAGCTGTGCTTTGCACCAGACGATGCTTCCAAGCAGCCTTCCAGGGTAGCCCAAGGTAAGGGCTTGCATCCTTAGATTAGCCTTGAAATGGCAGAGACAAAGATAAGCACGTGAAGATCTCCCAGGAAAGAGGTGATTTCTTTGGGCAGACCAAAATGAAAGAGAACGTTTCTAGACATTGCTTCTCCTGGGATATTCAGGACCGGGACTACATCAGTTCACAAACCACTTGGAGAGAAAAAGACAGAGGTCTTTTAATAGATGGAGCAGACACCGTCTTCCAACTCTTCAAGACTATGCCAAGCAGCACGGCTTCTGCCTTATCTGGATTGACCTTCAGCCAAATGGCATTGATCCACAGCTCTGCCTCAGCCAGCCTTTGGAAGAGGAGGGACATGGCACGATCAGATAGGGGTAACTGAGGCACAGAGCAGGGCACTGCCAGCGGGTGAGTCTATGGCACAAAGAGCTTCACCGCCCCTTTTCAGGGAGTTCACATACCTTTTGCAGGATATAAATTGCCAGAGCAAGTCTGGTGGGATGGGACAAGCTGGAAACGGAGGAGGTTCTAGTCTAGCTTGTGACAGAGCGGACAGGTTGAGTCGAGGCCCCTTGAGCTCTACTCCAGATGTCTGTGTATGCCCTGACTCCAAGATAAAAATATCTATGAAACTCGATTAATTAGGGAAGAGACTTGGGTAGTTTAAAAAAAAAACAAGGACTGGAGTTGGTTGACATTCTCTGTATTTTCTTTATTTTTCATCTGCCTAAACTTTCCTGAAATTATTTCACAGCTGAAATTCAACATCCGATAAAAAGGAAAATATAGCATTTTTTGGAATGAGATTTTGTGCATGGATTTTGAGGGCCAGCAGAGGGAGGAGAGGGTCTATCAGCCCACGGTACACAGGCTGACATTTTCCAGTCATTCACATTTTCCTCTGCTGGCGAAGGTTATGTTAGAATAGAAAGAGAACCTGTAAAAAACCCAACGTGTTGTAAATGGGCCTTTGTGACAAGCCTTGCAAGAAAGTGGAAAATAGATACATATATCTATGTATTAAAAAAAAATACCTACTTTAAGAGATTGTCAGAGTTAGGCAGAGGACTGCTGCAAGAACTGGTGCCTGGGCTACCTTCCTCTCTTCATTTTCCTATTTCAGGAATGTCTCCCCTCCTTAAACCTCTCGTGTCTTCCTGCAGCCCCCCATGCACGGGCTCCTACACGCAGCAATTGTGTACCCGCTCCTACCTGACTCCTGCCCTGCCAAATCCCTCCTGCCACCAAAGAGCCACAGCTCTTGCAGCTGAAGTAACAGCATCGCTGGGCAGAGGGTTGAGACGAAGGCTGGCCACTTGGCAACCGGTTTTGTCCAAAGGTACTTGCAGAGTTGCAGCTTGGTTGGATTTAATTGCCTAGGATCACACTCAGTATTATATCACAGGTGTGAATGGAAAAGTATTAAAACACAGGAAGAAATTCAGCTCAATCAGAGACTCAGAGCTGCTAAGAAGACACCTTTTGCATAGCAACAATCTCGCTCTTTTTCATGCTATCAACCTAGCAAAAAGGATGCAATACAGAAGGCTGAAGAATGTGTGTGTGTGTGTGTGCAGGGGGGAGAAAAACCATTTAGAAATGCCTGCAGTAATATCTGAATTGAAGTGCGACCCTGCAAGTCACTTTTATAAAGACAATGAAACTACTTAAAAATATAAAGTTCCAGACCTGGGCACATATGGCGTAACTGCAGGGTAATAAATAAATGGCCCATTAAGGAATGAAATGCTTGTTTAGCATCTACCATGCCTGCTTTATCTCAGGACTTATCATATTAATTGCTTGGGACCACACTAAAAATACTGATGTCCATCCTACCCCAGGCCAAGGAGACCAGGTTTCAGTTTTAGACATAATATCAGATCCTTAGCACATAGTCAACAGCAGTTGTGAGGCAGTAACTTTCTACTTCAAGAATTATGGGTTTTGATCAGGGAGTTACACATTTATATTTTAGGGACTCTTAAACCTGTTACTTTGACTTAACTGCTCAAAATGAGAAAATACGGAATGCAATGTTTATATACATTGAAATCCAGTTTCCCACTAACCATCACTGAGTTGTTTCTGACTTAATTGTGAAGATAATCAACAAATTTCAAAATATTAGGTGAGATTTTCAAAAGGACTTGTAGTAAACCTGATTCTGAACCTGTCAAAGTCAAGAAAACATTGAGAAAATCCTATTCATAGGTAGCTGTAACTTGTTATGACTATGGAGAGCAAATGAGCATATGGTATAATCATAGATTCATAGAATAATTAAGGTTGGAAAAGACACCTAAGATTCTCAAGTCCAACTGTCAGCACAACATCAATATCCCTACTAAACCACGTTCTGAAATGCCATATCTACATGTTTTTTGAACATCTCCACGCATGGGAACATCATCCCTTCCCTGGGCAGCCTTTGCCAATGCTTCACCACTCTTTCAGTAAAGCCATTTTTCCTACTATCCAATCTAAACCTCTCCTGGCACAACTTGAGGCCATTTCCTTTCATTCTATCCATTTTTATTTGGGAGACCGACCAACACTCGTAACATCCCTTTAGGTAGCTGTAGAGAGCAACAAGGTCACCCCTCAGCCTCCTCTTCTCCAGACTAAACGACCCCAGTTCCCTCAGTTGCTCCTCATAACCCTCCTCTGGCTCCATTGCCCTCCTCTGGACACGCTCCACCAGCTCAATATCTTTCTTGTACTGAGCGGCCCAAAACTTAACAGAGGATTCAAGGTGCAACCTCACCAGCACCAAATATAGGGGCACAATCACTTTCTGCATACGTAGACACCCATTTTAGTGTACATGGATTTTGAAGGTATAAAACACTCTCCCAGCAAGTCCAAAACACTTTCTCCTGCTCTGTGCAAAAAATGAGAAGATCCATGAGAAGAGCCATTTTTACCAACCACCACAAAGAAACTCTGCAGGCATCTGCTCAGGCTTTAAAAAACTCAGTCCTTTAGTTTTATCTCTTCTTCCTTATGACAAAACCCCATCCCAATGCACTGTTGCAGTGAGTCGCCGCAGAAGCATTTTGTTCCCCTGCAGGCCAGCCCATCTGCCTCCAAGAATCTAGAGTTGATCACAAATGTATTTTTAATGCACTGGTAAAAGCATTTATTTAAAATGATCTCATTTTCCCTCGGGGGATTTGCAATTATACAAACACATAATAATTATTTCTTTTAATTACTCATCTCTGCTTACCTGGAGCTAGGGCACCTTTGCTCTGTTACACATCTGAGAGCTGTCAGATTGATTCATTAGTATTTATTTATTTCTTATTTTCAAAATATAGCTATGTACTGGGGGCATTTACTGAAATGCTGCCGGTGTCAAAGGGAATTTTTTCCCTAGATGTTGACAGCGTTGGCTCAGTTCTTATGCAGCGCTTGGGAGCCTTTTGTAACGCAGAAAACAAGCCAGCTGCAGCGGTTATGGTGAGCTACCTGGATCTAGAGGTGGTGCTTCGTCTCCAAGGCTTTCCCTCGCTGTACCGCACTGTCAAACATCAGTTGCAGCCTTGAACCACACGTCAGTGAGGTTTGCCTCAGTTGGGGGATATGAAAGATGAGGTAAGATTGTTTTTCAGAGCTCTACTCCCCAAAATGAGCCACTAGCAATTCCCATTCACACGTATCCTCCTTGGTGTCTCTGCTGAGCCCACCTCTAGCAATGGGATGGGAGGACACCTTTCTCTCAAACCTCCAGCATGAAGGAGGTCTAGTTTTGTCCTCAGGCTCTACAGCCAGCTGTCCCCACGCCTCTGCCAGTTCAGGTGAGTGCAGGAGCTCTTATAAACACCTCCAAGCCCAAACTGTCTCATGGCAGAGCCTCTGCTTGGGTTCATCTCGAAGTACTAAAAGCAGAGACAACGGATTACAATGAGGAGGAAGAGCAAGGTCCTGAAACCACTACCCTAAGCATCTGCCAGCCCAGGACCTTGCAAGCAACAGTCACCTCCAGCCCTTCTCGAACACCACTGAAGTTCTGCTGTTTTCATCCTTTTTTTTTTTTTTCCCATCTCCACAAAGCTTCCCACAGCTCTTGAAACCTGCTGAGGTTGCTTTAGGGAGCACCGCGCGGTCAGCTGGGATGTGAACAAAAAAGGGCTGGACAATACCTCTTAAGCTAGTATTAATATGACTGATAAACTACATTATTTTTAACAAAACCATGAATTTCAAATTGGAAGTCCCACTCCCAGCCACGCCCTCTGTCCCTTCAAGCCTTGCCAGGTCTCACCTGCCTCTTTCCAAGCTCCCACCCAGACCCTGTTATGCTTTTCTTATAAAACTGCATATTGATGCCCTAAGAAGGAGGGCAAACAAAATCAATCTTCCCTACACCGCTGAGCAGCCTCAAGCGCTGGTGAACCAGGGAAAGGCTCGGTGACTTTTACCTCCCACAGAATCCCCTCGGGCAGAAAGGAGTCCAGGTCAGGCTATTTGTTCTTTAAATCTCAGTTCCATGCAGTGCAGCTATGCAGAGAGAGCTTTCTTGTGCCAAGGGAAATAGAAAATATTTTAAATCTCCTAAATATTGCCAACCCTTCAAGCATGTTCTAAACTGCTCCATATTTGTTTCCTGGGAAATGCAGCCCTGGAACATCTTTTCAGAGGCACCAAACTGACCTGGTGAAGGAGTTGTCACATCACTATGGGGCAAAAAACACTTCCTCATGTCAATAGTTTACCGGAGCACTTTCTAGAGAGGTCTTATTCTAATTCAATCCCAGCTTACATTTACAGAAATGTGAGTTTCTTTTACAATGACCACAAGTAACCAACCTTTTAAAAATGATCAACCCAGTAAAATGAGTCAAAATGCAGAACATTTGGTGAGTTTATTCCTTTTTATTTTGCCAAGTTACCTGTCATCTCTTTAAAATTATAGCCTGAGCCTTCATTAGACTGATGTTCCTAAAACTCTTCTTCCAGTGGAAGGTGACCAGAAAATACTGGCAAAAGACAGAAGGGATCGGCATCATATGCAACAATCGTCATCGCGTCATGAGTATTCGTCTATGAAAAAATAAACATGCCATGAACAGGAGATTTTTAAGATTTTACAAATAAGCCATCAGTAAACACGACCAAACTGCTCACACGTGTGAAGCGAGTCGTGTACATATGCATTTGCGGGATCAGGGCTTACAGAACCAGGACACAGGGGGAGTTAGAAGATAATTATCCAAAGAGACCTACAATAAATATCTGTGGGCCAAACAGCACCATATGTACTGTATATTGATTTGGTAGTAAAGGGATTACTTGAGTGATAGTGTCTATTCTGTATATTATTCAAACACAACAGATGGGAAATTGGCATGCCATGTAAAATACAAAATTCAATATTCACCCAAGTGGGCTGATAAATTATCATAAACCATTTATGAATATCCCTCAACCATGAAGCCTAATAATAAAATAAAATTAAAAAATGTAACTCTCAGCCCAGCTCTATCAAACGTCAGAGATGGAAGCATACTCTGCAATAAGGGCCCTGTTCTGTTATCCAGACTGATCCTAGGCTGTATCTTCTTCTGCAGACGGTCCCATCAGACCCAATAGAAGGTACATTACCACCGACGATAAAAGGAGGAGTCCTTGATTCCACCCTGAAGAGGAATATTAATCATGAGCAACGTTGGCGTGAACTGGGAAGCTGAAGATACGTGGCAGTAGCACACATTTTATTACAGTGTTTTTCATGAGCAGTGAGTAAAACAGGAAAACCAGAGCTGTTCGATTGAATGAGAATGGGAAGAAGATTCAATAGTCCTAGACAAAGACATCAGCATATTGAAAGCACCACGACTACAGGATTCATGCAGCATATTTCACCTAAGGCAGCCAATACAACACAGAGCGCTCTGCTCACCCCTCAGTCTGCTGAAAAGACGACTAAAGAGAGACTTCAAAAATCATGTCTAGCAGGGGATAGCACCATCATTAGCTTGCTTTCCAAGCAGACTGCTGTTTTACATCAGCCACGAGGTGGGCAACGGCGGTCACTGAGATGTCTGGACATCGGTTATGTTGTGAGTAACAAAAACAAAAGTCAGATTAGAAACAAGCCTCCAGTCCCCAGCAACCAACTGGGCTCCTCACGTTCCTACAGGCAAGGTGGATCCTCACACACACATAGAAGCTGGTTGTGGCCCACTTTGAACCCCACAAACACAGATTGTACAAAAAGTAAGAATTCAAGACAACTAAAATACTTGGAAGCCCAAAGGAGGTCATTTTCTGATCAGAGGAAATTTAGCCTGAACTACGTGGGGAGTTTTTTCTCTCAATGAGGATGACTTTGGGACTGGGGACTCTGATGGGGAGAGAAGGGAGGCTTGAGACTTGCAGTTTCATTACTGCACGAATCAACCTTAGCAATTTTGGCTGCAAAATAGGGGGAAACCGAATTCTCTACCCAGTGCAGTCTTGTAATAAGCAATTTTTGTCTCACGGAAGACAGCTCACACCAGGTCTTAAGTGCGCAGTCAACCTGACATGAAAATTAGGAATATCCTCTGTCTTCCTTCTGTTAGTTTAGGTGCCTGATAGACTCTTTTGTCTAGACTGAGTTATTGCACATTCCTGATAAACCTATCTGTAAGCTGTTAAGAGTATTGACAGGAAGTTAGCCAACACGGTACCATCTGGACCAGGTCTAGCCAGTCTCCATGACCATGGCTAGTGGTGACCGCGCCTGTCATTTTCAGGGTTATCCATCAGAACAGGAAAAATTACCACCCCACCCCCCCACACACACATTTTATCAGTGAATCGTTCTAGAAACAATAATAAAACGTCACATCTCTACAGATCTCACCCTCCAGAAGATAAAACCTTCGGAAATGCTGTGTGTTTATTCCAAGGTATGTATAGTTGTATTAAAAAAAAAAAAAGAATTTAGACAAAAGAATGTTTATTCTGAGCAGCTCTGCTGAGAAAAAAAATTAAAGGCTTGCTTTCACCCATGGACAAGATTTTCAGAGTGAAGCGGAAATAATTCAGAAGGAATTTATAGTTAGGGGATTAATCCTCAAACGACGCACAAAAATAAATTACCTGACTTTTTAGTATTTCTTAGCATCCAGCCACCTCGTTTGGATTTCTCCCTGAAAGAAAGGCCACTTGTTAGAGCATCACAATACGGATTTATCTTTTGGTCTTTGGAAAAAAAAAAAACTCCACTCATTTCTGCTCTTCAGAGATCAATGCAGTGTTGCAGCCTTTGCACTTAACTCTGCTCTATTTGTAAACGGGCACATCTGCAAAGAGTCCCACTCACATCAATATGATTCGTCTGCTAAACTCACTGCATGCCGAGGCTATAAATGCCTCTGTTATTAAATTTCAGTAATTTAGAAGATGACTAGACTGGGAGGTTACAATCACCTCCCTGGTTCTATCACTGACCTGCTCTGTTATCGACACACCTCGTCTCTCAGACTTTCTGTTTAATTCCCTATACTTTTCCTGTCTTGCTTATAGAGACCACATAGCCCTTGAGGATCTCTGTGTCCCAGGCTCCACTGAGGCCAAAAGTCACCATTCATAAGATAAATAGTAACTTCACAGCTTGTTATCATAGAATCATAGAATAGTTTGGGTTGGAAGGGACCTTAAAGATCACCCAGTTCCAACCCCTTGCCATGGGCAGGGACACCTTCAGTAGTGTGCTGGGGAGACAGAAAAGGAAGGGAAGGGTGCATCAGTCCTTTCATGGCTGTGGACAAGGAAACGGGTCAAAAGACATCCAGAGCCATCTCCTGAATCCAGCCCTCATGACAATAGCCCTGGGCAGAGCTGTGATTCAGAGCATTTCATTTGAACTTGAATACTACCAGGCCTCACAGCAACTTCTCACAAGGGTTAGTCTCGGGGAGGAAATCTGATTCATATCTAGGAACCATTTCCTTTTCAAGCCATTAACGTCTCTTTCCTCCATCCACTTTTCTTCTTTGTGTAGCACTTGAGAACCAGCAGATTATCAACAAGAACACCTTAAGAGACCCTCTTAAATCCATGGTAAACGAGTGTCCTGACTTTCGAGACCCTGCAGCTATCCCTGTTGATCCTGCTTAGTCTAAGGCAAAGAGTTCCATGATGCTCCTCTGCTCCCCTTTTTCTATACTGAGTTGAACTTTGGGACCATGGGGTCACAGGCTGAAGGCCTTTGTTTTTGCCAACGGGGGCTTGGTGTGTAGAGTAGAGTGGCTGCTGGCACTCTGCTGATTGCAGTTTTGCATCCTCTGCCTGTGAGAATGGGAACCTGGCCTATTCCCCACCCTATCTGAGGCAATCCCATCTCACACACGTGTTCTGGTCACTGGTTCCCCTGCCATTCTTTTTTACAAATAAGAGTTTCAGGCTGTGATCTTTCACAATCTTAGTTGCCATGCAAACTGAGTCCTTTTCATCCTCCCAAGAACAGTAACTACTACCTGTAGCATTCAATTTACATTCAGATGTCTGATCACATAAACACAGGCTTTTCTTACATCCCTATTACGTTAACATTTGCTTTGCAAGTGACAAGCAGTGTCATTTCTGCTGCTGTGTAGGTTTTTTGCACCCCGAAGTAAGAGTGCACTAATGTGCTATTACTATAATTAAGAAATAAGGGATGATTCAGTAGCAAAGAGAAAAAAAGGCAGAAAGAAAGAGAAGCCCCCTGCAACATAATTGGTCACTGCTATGAATCTTTACTCAGGGGACAGATAGCACGACCAGAGGTAATAGCTTACACACGTATTCTTGAGCTGTGCAATAGATGGAAAAGTGTCCCAGATGGATTGGGCAGGGGCTTAGTTCCGGGATTATGATGAGACAGTGGGTAATTATTGAGTGGCATTGCCTCAGCGCTGATTATATCTGCAAGCTTGTTCCTTTCCTTCAGAGGAAAGCATTGATAAAGATAAACCATGCTGCTCTATGTCCTTCATGTAGCACAAAACAACACATTTCAATCTAACAGGATCAGGTCTCCACTTTGATCACAATCTGTTACCTAGATGTCTTTGCAAATTAATCAGCCCTGCTTGTTTAGCTCCAGTCAGTTTGTACTGCTAAATTAATAAATGTACTAGGAGCAACAGAATACATAATTAAATTCTACAGTTTAATCTCCACATAATAATTTTGACCTTAGTCTGGGGCCTCTGTTATAGCCAGCAACACATTGAACAGACACAGACCTTGCAATGCAGCTTACACTAACAATCTACCTTGAACGATTACTCAGGGGCACCATAATCAAGAGCTACAAAAATCAGAGAAAGCAGGATGCACAATTAGGAAAACAAAATTGTAGCCACAGCTCCTGGCTATATAAAATAAAAGGGAGTTAATGCAGCATAGGCACACATCCATCTCAAAAAATACAGAAAGCTACTCTGCCTTGGTTCAGTTAACCAGGAGCAGTCATTTTGTATTCCCAGTACCTGCGTCAAACGCATTTCAGAAGAGGAGGATCTAATGTTCATCCCAGGAACACTTGCAAGCTTTTGAGAGAAGAACAGGCCATGGCGTGAAAGGGTTTTCTGTGTTGCCTTTGTTGAATGTAACGCCACTGAACTACTATAGCTGCTCAATATATCTGTATATAGTGGACGTCTTTCTCCCGTATTACATGCAACTAACATTCAAATCTGTTATCTTCCCACTAGTAGATAAACGCTTTCCACTGCGAAAATTCTGTGTCTGTTTGCAGGAGCTGTCAAGGGCTTTGTTCCACGTGTTTACACATCCTCATCAGCTGCAGGTTACCCCCCAAAAATCGAAGACAGGCTGCTATTGCCATAGTGGGAAGAGAGATGTAACTGTTGAAAACAGTGGTCACAGAACTTGATGAGGAAAGGGTAGAGGGACCACGGGGAGCTTTGACCTTTAACTTGCAGCCTGCAAAGGATGTATTCTAAGGGACTCACTGGAAAGGTGGCCCAGAGGCTAAATGTCAGTGTTAAGGGCTCTGCACCTCCACTGCACGTTCAGGGGTATCCGTGCTCAATGATTGAGCACAAACAAGGAAAACAAGAAGGTGGTGTTTCCATCCACCTCCAGCTTCACGGGGACATGTGCATCCTCACTACTGACAACCAGCACATCCAGACAGACATCCTGGATACCTGGTTCATCTGTGAACTCAGGACCTTTCTATGAGATTTCTGACCTCCCCAAAAGACGGTGCCTTGTTTCTGCAATTTGGAGCAGAAGTCCCATTTTATTGCGTAAATGCTGTTTTAGACCTTAGCATTGTATTGTCACGCTTTTCTGTGAGAGTTATTTACTTGTGATGGTGCTGATTTAACTCCAGGCTTGCCAGGGCAGGAATGGTACCTTTCTGCCTTTGCCAAGTCTCTGCCACACAGTGTCCTGGACACTCCAGTTAAGGGTTCCCATCACTGTTTTAGTAGAACAACCATAATATACGTATCATGAAGCTTGTTACTCTCCAGCTTTCTCCCCAGATGTTTTGTTTCAGAACACAGGAAACAGTTTGATGGTCACTAAACAGGAGAGAGAGCAAGTAAGGCAAACTTAAAAAACCTGTTATTGGTTTCAGTATTTAGCTTGAAGTACCTCCCAGGACACTTGATGAGAGCTGGTAGGTTGCTGTAGGCAGAGTCTTTGAAGCTGTTTCTACGGTAGGACCTCACAATGACAACTTATACAAGTACAAAATCACTGAGAGTCTTGATTTTCATTTTATGGATATCACAGTCACCTAGATTTTCCTATACCCGCCCACCAAAACCTAGCTGATTATTTCTGAAGAGATTAACTACTACGAATCCCTTATTTCCACTTGCATCTTTCTGAGGTTTCCAGACTAAATAATCAAGCGAGTTCCAGACGGTGTCTCAACGTGTTGATGGTATCATGCCAGACATTGTTTTGTTCACTTTTTGTTTCGAGCAGTAAGGTTGCAACGCGCAACATAATTTTCTGGGAGATACGCACAGAGTAACAGTGAAACGCAATGGATTAAGCAGCAAGATGAACCCCCACTCCCCATGCTTAACTTCACCTTTGCTTGCCTTGAGGAGAAAGCTCAGGGTCCCCAAGGCAAAGAGGAAACACTGATTGCCACGCATTCAACGTCACATAAAAAGGCAGTGGTGAAGAATCAGAGAATGCTGTGCCTTGCTTCAAAACCAGCCTAATTCCTCTGGATCAACTGGTTCTGATTGATCATTTTGGAGTCAGCAGAGTGAAGAAACCAACGATGTCATGTTAGTGCAATTGAGGCAGATTTTCAGTCAGTGTGTAAGGGGTAGCTAGAACTTGTTCCTGCAGTACAAAGCCTTACAAAGAATAAATTAAAATACTTGCTTTAAAAATCAACACATTGAAGAAATAAAAGAATAACAATGAAAATATCTGGTAGTGATTATATTTATGCATTTCCTTTGCAATATTTAGATTAAAAACAGCTAGCTGCCTCAATGTTTTGTGGCTGGATATATCAGAAGCTTAAAAACCATTTTGGCAGCCAGCATTTAGTAGACCACATGAGAAGTAAAACATATTGATGGAGCTTGGACTTTTTGTCTAAGACCTTGACTGTGGTTGCTGGCACTAGAACCCTCTAAAGAACTGAAGGTAAATTGTAATATCATTTACATACCTGTAAACAAATTCAGTGTGATTGCTCCAATACTCAGAGAATTCGAAATAATTTCATGTTGGTCAAACTCTCAAGCTACATGTGATAATGCCCAGGGAACAGCATAGAAACACAGCTGGCAGCACATGCTCCTCTTGGACTTGTGAATTCTCTCCTCTCTCCTTCACTGGTAAGGTGTGAAGTCTCTCTGCACTCACAGTAAAATGCCTGTGGCCAAAAGTATTACAGGCACCCATTGTGATCCACAATTTATGGCAAATTCTTGTTTACTATTTACCCCATTGTCCTTCTCCAGTAATTACCAAGATTCAGGTGTAACTCACTGCCAAAAAGGGTAAATGGGTGAACCAGTCAGATAAAGTTGTTTTCAGAAGAAGTTCCCAGCCTGTAACAATGTCTTGATCTTGTTAGGGAACAAGGAGAGATGCAGTAGCAAAAGCAGGGGATAGACTCTTAAAAGGAATCTTCTACAGAGCAAAGGCATCACGATGCATGCGAGATGGCAAAGGTAACTGAACCCCACAGCAAACCGCTCTCGCTAAGCAATGACTACAAAGCTTCGCCCTGCCTGCCTGGGACAGAGGGAAAAACCCTCCAGGCCTGTAGCTCTTGAGAAGAGTTTCAGATGCACAGATGGGTGGAGTGAGCGAGTTATTGCAGTGCTCAGTGGGGTCTGAGCAACCACAGATATCCACAATGGAGATGTCTCTCTGAGCTTTTGACCTGCAGCTCCTGTTAAATAAACGCAGTGAGACAGGCACTTTTAGTATCTGATTTTTCTGAGGTCTATCTCACTCACCTAAACTTCGATGATTCTTCTGCCTCTGGGCTGAGCTGTCAAATGGCTCTGTGTCTAAATCCTGTTTTGCTTGCCCACCAGCCACACGCTCATCCTTGTGGCAGCTCTCGCAGACCGCTGTCCCCGGTTACTGCATGCTGGGTAGATAACGGAGGACGACTCCCATGACTGGAGAGCCAAACTGGGGCTCTGTAGAGTGACCTGTTGGCAGCAAAGCTCATGCATTCAGGTTGCTCACACAGACTAAACTCCACACATCTCCTCAGCCCTTCCTCCCTGCACTCTGTGTTCCTCCCGTATCCATCAAGTCTGGATATCGGCATAATAGATGAGGCATAAAGTGGTATTATATGAAATTAGTGTGTTTTACAGCCTTTTATACTACTGAGAAGTGTAGAGCACATTACCACATCCAAGACTCAGGTCTTTTGGCCAATGCTTGTATAATAATCAATACAGGACTTAAAATACTTATGTTGTTTTTCACGTGTGCTCCACATGAAGTGACACAAACTACCTCCCTCTTTACACCGTGCACATGCAATATTCATTTTATTTATTCAAACAACATTGTACATTGTGGCAGAGCAATCAGCCAGGCTTGGTTTTAAACTAAAGATGACGTTCTTATAACTAATTTAATAACAATTTATCATCCTAGTGGTTTATATTAGCTATTATCGTTACTAAACAGCAGAAAGACAATCAATTTAAATTTTCATATTTATTGAAAAAGGGAGAGAAATGCAAAAATAATGTTCAGAAGAAAATATACTGCTTTGAAGAAGAATAAATGGACAGACCCTTTATACTGAAAGGACAATTCAGGCTATCAGCCCTGTTCACCATTTATATCAATTATAAATTTAAAGATCGACTGGAATATGGAAATCTCTGGAGGCCAGGAGTATTAAAAATATTATGCAGAATTGTCATGCACTGCTCTTAAAAAATAAACTCCAAACCTGTGTGTAATGTTGGAGCAGATAAGCATTTGCAGTCAGGTTGTTGATCCAAAGAGAGTAATTAAAGAAGGTGAGGTCTAAACTTGTCAAAGTCATTTTGCCCTACTTTCCTATTTATAGGTTTCAAAATGGAAAAAGCCTTCAAAAGGATTTGCATCCTAGCTTCCCTCTGTAAAATCCTTCTGCAAGAGATTTGAGAATTAGCTGCTGTGCCTGCAGTATATTAAAATCTTTGACAGCCATCCACTTGGGGAATCCCTGGGAAAAAAAGGAACAACAAAAAAATAACCACCTCACTTTGCTTCAAAAGGTTCACAGTATCACTTGAAAGTAGAGAATAAGCCACCGCTCTTCACAATTGCTCCCAAGGCTTCACCCGTCCCGTGGGGCCCTTCAGTGGGAAGAGACACGGCCAGGCTGGAGGTGCAGCACGTGGCCATCCTGCACCCCAAGCTGTGACCTAAGGTGCTACCTGGCCCTCAGCTCCTTGCCCGTCCACCACAAACCGCAGCAGGGAGAGACAGGAGGAGCAAGTCTTTCTCTCTCGGCATGGTTTGCTTGGAGGAGGAGGTCTAGTTGCCTTTTTACTCTCTGCCTCCAGCAAATATGAGCAGATGTTGGAGTTGCGCTGCATGAAAAGTAAGGAGGAGAAGCTCTAGACATCTCCCACTGAAACTTGCTTGGAAAGACAAGTTAAGACAGAGAGCTGGGCTTTGCTACCATTAACGAAAGAAAAAATTGCTTGGGAGAAATTCTCTCTACCTTTTCCTCTATCAGTAATTTTTAATCTTCTTTAAACTCAGCATCATAGAATTATAGAATGGTTTGTGTTGGAGAGGACCATCCAGTGCCACTCCCTGGCATGGGCAGGGACACCTCCCACTGGATCAGGGGGCTCCAAGCCCCATCCAACCTGGCCTTGAACACCTCCAGGGATGGGGCAGCCACCACTGCTCTGGGCAACCTGGGCCAGGGCCTCCCCACCCTCACAGCAAAACATTTCCTCCTAAGATCTAATCTCAATCTCCCCCCTTTCAGTTTAAAACTGTTCCCCCTTGTCCTGTCCCTGCACTCCCTGATAAGGGAAAGTAGAAGTATGTCAATAGAATTGTTTTACATGAAAAAGAAAATAAGTGTTTAACCTTGAATGCTGAAAAACTCTACGTTTTTGTTATTCAATGTTTTTAACAAAACCCAGAAAACTCCATCCTGAAAAAATTAAAAGTACAATCCTGCTCTAAAAAAAATAAAATAAAATAAAATAGATATATGACTTCAGTGGAAATCGTTCAGTGGGTACAAAGAATCCTTTGGGTGGACACTTTAAGTTTTCCATTTAGCACAAAATTAAGAAGTTTTCTTTGCTTGGCTCTCCAATAGAGCAGACCTGTGCTTTTTAAAGTTGGCAGCTGAGCCCTAATTTGCCCTGTGACAGTGCAGCTAAATGTGACCTCTGGCTCAAAGAATATTCTTAAGTTGCAAAGCCAAATTAAGAAACATTCAGTGAGTAGACAGGTTGGTGCTGTCAGGATCAGTACATTATCCAACAATATAACTTTTAACTTCCACTTATCTTGCCCTCCTTGTATCAGCCCATGAAAATACATGGAGCTGTCTAACTCCAGTATCACGGCTGTGTAAGCAGATAAGATAAAAAACACAGCAAAAGTGATGAAAATTAAAATAGTTTGGGCAAGCCAAGAAAAAATGCTGACTCATTTTCTAAACCATTGAGATTATTTGAAAAACTAAGTCAGTGAATGGTTTGGTTTCTCACTTATTCAAATTTCCAAGCCATCATGAGGAAGCATGAGTAATGCATGAGGAAACGTGGGGGGTTTATGCCCACAATGATCTTGCTGAGGGAAACAATGTGAACAATGTCCTTTAGAGAATTAAAAATGAGAACAACCAGTCCAGAAACAATCAAAACTTGCCCGGGGCAAGAAGATAGGCTGGATGTCTCCTTTCTGCTGTACTGTTTCTGATTTTTAGGAAGAAGTTCTTCACTGAAAGGGTGATTGGCCATTGGAATGCGCTGCCCGGGGAGGTGGTGGAGTCACCATCCCTGGAGGTGTTTAAGGAGAGATTGGATGAGGCACTTGGTGCCGTGGTGTAGTTGATGAGTAGGAGTAGGTGTAGGTGTTGGGTCATGGGTTGGACTCAATGATCTCAAAGGTCTTTTCCAACCTTATGATACTGTGACACTGTAACACGATGCAAGTCCACCCACAGTCAGGTTTGCAACAGCTGAACATTTAGTCCACCAGCTTTATGGCATTTTAAACTTCTCCTTTGACTTCTCCCATTTTTCCACTGCTATCATCCTCCAAAAGAGCATCCATCCCACAAGACCTTATCTACAAAGGGCTCTGCTGAAGATATGATACTGTAGCTACTTGAATGTCCTGGGAGGACAGGCTGGCTTGCTTGCTACTGCCAAACTGGTTTAGTGTATTTTCCTACTTTAAATCACAGCCTAATTTATCTGAGAGTAAACCCCAATGTTTTAGAAGAGGAAAACCCACTCTCTGCTATGTATTGATGTCTCTAATAGGAGCTATCCTCAGCCCCAGTCTCTCCAGCTTCAGTTTTAAATGAGTCTTCAAATGACATCCTTATTTGTTGCTGCTCCCACCTCCTCCTCTGCTGGTTTGCAAAGGTACAGGGTTCCTGGCTTCTCAAACGTGCCACAACCCTGAAAGCTGACCGTTAACCACAATACTTTTAGCCCCAAATATCACAGGTATCCTGACTCAGGAGCCAAAAGCTCTGCAAGATGATGTAGTGACATCCCAGCGGTAATTGTTCTGACAAGGACCCTCTGAGCAGTGTCATTGGAGGTGACAGTCACTGGCTGCCTCCAGCTTAGCAGCAAGGTCACTGGGGAAAGGCAGTTTCCACTAATGCTGTCAGGCAGTGGCCAGCCCAGTGCAATTGTAGAGAAATCTTTGCGTCCACAAGCAGTTCTTGAGTGGCCACCACCCTACAGGGCAAGAAATGGCAAGAAGAAGGACAGATAAAGCACAACAGTTAAAAAATGCCTGTGCTTTTTCTTTTCAAATGAAAAAAAAAAAAAAAAAAAGAAAAATAGCAGGGAAGAAGGAGAAAGGGGTTGTTTCATTTCTAGAAAGTACCTCTGCAGAGGAACTGGCAAATCCATGAGCCTGGAGGACCTCTGTTGGAGCAAGTGAGGCTAAGAAGGAGACCTCTCTCCACTCCCATGGTTTGCCCTTGTCCCCCAGGAGCAAAGTTCACCACTCCCTACCCTTGCAAGTGAATAGCCAGAGAAAATGGCCCATTCTTTGCTCAGGTAACTGAGCACCACTCCATTGCATGAGTTTGCTACTCCTCCGCACACCCAGGAGCGTGGAATCTGCCTCTACAGAAACAGCCGGGTGGACGCCAATGCCAAAGAGACATTCACTTGGAAACAGGGTGCTCTACAAACTGATATGCAAATAAAAGCCATCAGCAAGGAGATGCAGCAGACACCCGTAGGGGCTCACATACATTGTGCTCTCACAAAGTTCAGCGTTTTCCTGACCCAGCCTTCCCTGGAGGTACTGGTTGCCCAACAGGTGATGTTCCGACTCCGTGGTCATGAGGTGACAATGTGCTAGAAATAGGAAATTCATATCATTTGTATTCCTTTTCCTCTGCTATTCTAAGGGTTGAAAGGGCCACCATTTTAAATTTAATTTACAGGGTATACCGTCTATCTGTTGGAAACACGAGGAAGCAGACCTTGTCCTAGTATTTATCAGACACATGCCGCCCATCTGCTTGAGCTGGGTCGAGGAGGATTTGCTGTTAATCCTTCAGACCCATCTGCAGGGGGTTCAAAATGCTGACCAGAAAGCTAGACAAGATGAGGTTTATTTAATTAAAAAAACTGCTCCGGAGGTTACTGGAAATCACTCTGAAGAAGAAATAGCTTTTGATCATGTCACTTCTAGGGAAGGCGGGAGGGGAAGGGGGATGGGGGAGGCAGGCAGAGTTTTGCATCAAAATAAGGCTGTGAATATTGGTAAATAAATAAAATGCTAGAGCTGCACCAAACAAACCTATTCCCACGAGGGAACATTTCTATCTACCTGTTACATCAAATACAGAAAAACTGAGCACCCGTTCCAGCTTGGATGTTTGGCCACCACATTGCAAGGCTTGGCCTCTAATCTGGGCCAAGGATGAAAGGCAGAAATTGGGTTACTCACGCGCACACACACACACACAAACACACACACTAATCTGCAGGTTTGTTTGCATGGATCTGAAAAGGAGGTAGAGACAACCTAGAAAACAACTCCAAAATTGCAGCAGGTTAGCACTTTATAATCTGGCATTTCTGTTTGCCTCTGCTTTGGAAGAAACACAAGTTTCTGGGGAGGATGCCTAACGTGATCTTCATTACTTTAACATTTAATTGCAGCTTTTCATAATCAGGCTACCGTCATCCAAGATCCTTTTATGTGCAAGTGAGAAACAATAAAATCCCATCTACATTTGCTCTGCTGAAAATGGACATCTGTTAATAACGATATTATTTCTAATGAAATATTATGTACACAACAGGTTTAATGCAGCGCTGTTTAGGAGAAGTGGCTTTTTGTGGTAATAATCCTTGTTTTTCAGCTCCTGATTGTTATTTTATGGCAATATAATGCATGACAATTTTCAGAGTAACTTAAACAAATTGTCCCGACCTCCTGTACTCGGGGCTACACAATAATTTTATTTTATTATTTATTTTTTTTTAACACAAACAACGTCAGAAAAAAACAAAAGCAGGGAGAGAACCGAGCACCAGGGAGAACAACAAGCAGCAAATTACAAGAAACTGTCCAACCCAAGGTCTGGCATTGCTGGTCCTATACCTGGTGCACCAGTGAAACACAGCTCCATCTAGGGACAAGGCACATCCATCCTGCAGAAAAAGATGAATTTTGGAAAGTGTGACCAGGAACAACGCGGGGAGATCTTATTGTCCTGCAGAGTGGCAAGTAAAGATTCATGCTGCTTGGGATCAGATAGCAAGCCTTCTGCTTTGTGGCTGAAGATAACCTCTGAGCAAAGTGACTCTATCTACAGCAAATTATTCCTTAGCTTCCCATTGCAGGATTTGCTTCACCTTAGTCTGAGGCAAGCGGTGCTGGCTGCTATCAGATAGAGGGCTAGAGGGACGTTTTGATTTAATAGACAAATTCCCCTGGAAAGTGCTTGGGCAAAGTACAAAATCTCATCCAAAGGTTGTGGAGAGAGAAATTCACTGAACTCCTTTTATGATGACCAGGTTAACCAACTATGCAGAGATTTGAGCATATAAGATATGAGGTCTCTGAGGTTTAGCAGGCCACTAAAATAGATGTTCTCTCTTCTGGATGTACAGCTTCGGGTTATCTGCCAGTCTTTTGTTCCCCTGAGCCTCCCAATCCACAGCTTTTTGCTTTTTACAGAGTAAACTGGGCATTTCCCGTAGTTGTTTCTTCTCAGTCATGTAAATGTGACATTAACCCTTCCCCGCTGTCCCCTCTCTGTGCTCACAGCCCAAGGCTGTGTGAGGGATCTGACACCCAGCCCTGCCCGTCCTTGCCGCAGGGATGAAAAGACATCAGTGCTGCCTTAATTCATCTTAACATTTTTTGCTGGCAGTTACTTCATCCAACCCAGCACTGACAGTCAGAAAGATGCAACCCTACTTGTCACGGCAAAGCCAGGCAAGCTTTGGATTCTGAATTTATATTTCTAAGACGCTGGGCTGAGAGACAAAGCTGCTCAGGGTGGCAGCACGTTTGCTCCTGCCATCTCCATCAGAGGGAGTGTGTGTGCGAGCACCTCGAGCCGCAGCGAAGTCCATCGGATCTCCTTTAATGAACATCACAAGGCAAAATACCTGTTTTAGACGTCTCACAGGACTTAACGGGAATGCTTAACAAATGTATTTAAACAGTAGCAAAGCCCAGTTTCCCAGTACAGACACTTAAAGTGCACACAGCTCCTGTATTTACACATGCAGAGTGGAATTTGCACATGCAATTAAGTTGATTGACATTTTCTCACTGGGTAGATACCTTCATCAGCAAACATTTGTGCAAGCAATCAAGTGAGCTATGTTTTTAAATGCCCACCCTGGCACGCAGAAGGAAACAGCCCAGCCAGGTAAGGAAAGAAACACCAAGGACGCAACTTAGATGAATTCAACAAAAGTAACGAACAGGAAACCAGAGAAGCAAACAACAAAAAGCCATTGGTTGTGGGGAAAAGGCCTAAGAGATAGCATTAAAGTATCTCAGGAACAAGCGAAGATCACCTGGTATGTCATTTTTGTCATAATTAGTTGGCAAAGAAAACAGTAAAGTCAAAATCACAGTGGTGCACCACAGCCCTCCTGGTAACAGAGTGAGGCTATCGATCTCATCACTCATTTATTTAGGAGATAGAATTTTAAACAGGAACGAGAACATAGTTACCATCAAATCAGTTATCAGCTGGATGTCACCCTAGGCAATTAGCGTGCTCCTAATGTGCTACAAAATTTAAGCTCAAATGATGTCCTCAGATGCCTGCGTTCAGCTCACACTGACTCTGCAGAAGACGTGGTTTTAGAGCACAGCGACAACAGAAGATGTGCAGGTAGACATCACAGAGGCTTTAGACAAACAGCCTTGGCTGGGAGAAAAGGAATGGGAGAGGAGATCCACGTTGGATGATGCTAACAGAGCAGAAAGTGTGAAAACCCCTTCCTGCCAGACTAAGCAAGCAAGCCTGCAATTGCGCTGTCTTCTGCCCAAAGCAGCACTGGGAATGGACTGTAACTACATTTGTAAGCACTACAGGTAGGTAACTGTTAATATTTCTGAGGTCGAACCTTGGCAGGGATAAATCATCCAAATTCCACTGATTTCCTTGGTTCGTACCAGCTGTGGCTCCGTCTCTGTGTTATTGTTAAAGACAATAAACCTCTTCTTTGGGCCGAATTTAGTCCTAGCTGTGTGGCTGTGACTGGATTAGCTCCATTGAAACTCACGGGGGAAAGTCTGAGCTCACACGCGGCAAACGAGAACAGAACATGGCTGCAGCCATTGTTAAATCAGAAAAGGAGAACCTTCACACACACACATACAGATCATAAAACCACAGAATCATAGAATGGTTGGGGTTGGAAGGGACCTTTAAGATCATCCAGTTCTTACCCCCTGCCATGGGTGAACACCTCCCACTAAAATGAGATTTTGCACAAGCCAAGATTTTGCACACAGGGAAAAAAGGTTTCTCAAAAATGTTGCAGTCAGAAAACGAATGGGTTTGCTTTTGTTTTGTTCTACATCTGCCTGAGCCAGCACACGGCGTGCTGGAAGACTCGTGATTCCCTCCAGTAACTCAGCTACTGGAAGAAATAAGGGCACATTATGGTAGGTACAGTTTAGCTGGTGCTGGGCTTTCCTGAGATCATAGGGGACGGAGCTGCAGCTCTGCAAGAAAAAGGCTGTTCAGGAAGAAGGAAATGATAACCTGGTTCAAGCAAAAATGTTTCATTTTAGCTCAAAATGTCAACATGAAGCAGTCTGACATTTGCAAATCAATTCTTTTTAGGAGCTATGTGTTCCAATTTGAGATGAAAACAAATATGAAAATAGCAGAATTTCCCATGAGACAGAAATTCTATTTTTCAATGAACAGTAAAAGCCATCTCTATTGAGAGGTCACCTCACTGTTACAAAGCTACGGTTTTCTACATCTGTGCTAAATTTAAATAGAAGACAGTCGGCATAAAACACCCATCTAGATGGCCAACTGTCTTCCGCAGCACACATGGAGATCTCACATCTTCCTGATCCCCTCTTCGAGCAGACCCTTCTGTGGAGAATTTCTTTCTTAATACCTAAGTGGAATTTTCCATGGTGTAATTTGTGGCGTCCAAGAACATTCTGGCTCTGTCTCCATGGCCATTAATTCACAAAAACCAGCTTGTAGACTCACTCTCAGCTTCTCTTTCCCCTGGCTGAACAAACCCAGGACTCTCAGTCTCACCGTGCGCACAGGCTCCTGGTCACCTTGGTGGTCACTGCTGTCGGTCAGTGTCTTGGAGCCCCTGACTGCACATAGCTTTGCATCTTTAATAAGTGGCACAGGTGACAAGGTCTGGTGTTATTGCACTTCCTTTCCTTAAGCAGCACAGCCATCCTGATGGTTTCAATGGTGTTTTATAACTCTTAGCAGAGAGTGGCAACACTCCTGCCTAAACCATCTCAATTCTCTGGGCTTCAAATTGAAGCCAGACTGGTTTATACCTGTTCTGGATGAGTCTGGCTGACTCCTGGACCATCCCCATCCAAACAGGTAAAATCACTATAGCAAATCCTCTACCTGCCTTCTTCAAAGAGCAAAATACCCAATGACATGAGGAGTGTTCCTGGGGGGAACAACCTGCTTACGGAATCCATAAATGGACGATAGCACACGGAGCTGTAGGTCATGTGTGTTTGGTGGGGGCAGCAGATCCCAGCACAAGAGCAGAGAGAAATGGAAAGTGAACATTCGAGAAGAGCAATGTGTAATTCTTTGCACCGAAGCACATGGTAGTCTTGCTACAAAGCTGACTGCAAGGAAAACCCTAAATGTATTTTCAAGCAGCTTTTCATCATCTTTTCATGCAAAATAAGAGCTAGAAACAAAAGAGGAGAGCCAGCTTTCTGCACACCCTCAGCCGGTGCTCTACGGAGAAACAGTGACACCAGGAAAAAAGAGTCTTCAATATAAGCCACCCAAAAGTGTCTCACACACTCGGTGTGAATAACCACCACTAACTACATGCAGCTGTCTTCTCTTGTGATGTTGATCGTGAATCTGGGCATCAGCTGCTTTTCCCCATCAGACAAACCATGCATGACAAAAGAGATACCCTGCAGGGGGATACCTGCTCTTTTTGTTGCCAGTAATATTGTGTTTCCATGGGATGCTCCACCTTCCTTGCCAGAGGATGAGCTTCCCAGTACCTTTGGTAGCCCCCTGTTTACTGTGCCTTGTTACCAGCAGGTTACATCTAGCCAAGAGGAAAGGTTTTCCCCAGTCAAGCTTTGGGAGAGACTCTAAAATCCCCAGAGGGTGAAGCTCTTCCCCAGTTATTCATCCTATAGTCTCATCTCCTGGTCTCTCACCTCTTCCAAAATATTTGGCCTTTACTTTTCAACCATGCAAACCAGACACCTGCACTTCCACTTTATCACAGCATTTCCACATCTCCTTCCTCCAACTTCTTTAAACAGAGCCGATTAATATTCGGATTTTGCTATCCCTCGATTAGACAAGGCACCCACAAGGCAACCGCTACTGGAGACCAGTTGCCAAACTGGAAATTCCCTCTCAAAAATTTTAAAAGAAAAAGGAAAATAAAAAAACCAACCCAAACCCATCTCTTTCATCTGCTTCCTATGAAGTCTCAGCTGTGTCCGTGTCACTGTGCAGAAGGCAATAAGAGACGATGTCGACAGATGGGGAGCTGAGGACACAATTCACCCAGCCTTCAAGAAAGCTTACAGTCCCGTACTATACATTAATCCACAAGGTCAGTAATGGGGAGGGGGGGGAGACACGAACCGTGTAAGCAGATAAAGAATTAAGATGGAGGTAGCAGACAAAGCGGGCACGTCTGCGGTATTTAGCGTGGATGAGGGAATCTGGTGGAATGTCACCGGGGGCATTTCAGCTACAGGGCCCTTTGCCAAAGGCATGACCAACGGGGAAGAAAAGAGCAGAAGGAAAGAAAAGGTGCGGGAGACGCTCATCCAAGTGACAGTCAGTGCTGAACAGGGAGTAAATTAATCCAGGATGACACTGACAGACTAGGATTAAGTAGCTCACCCATGTCATTAGGTTGCATGCACGTATAGAGGAGCTAACGAAGACAGGGACAGCGCTTACCCCAAATAATTGAGGACACAAGGAAAAGAGGGTCAGGGGAAGGTTACAAAAATAGTAGATTAGGAAGCTTCCAGAGAAGGCTTTCAAGTCGGGCTTTTTCTCACTCGCTCCCTTGCTAAAATATTTATTTCTGTTCTGATCACCTCTTCTGTCACCTGTATGACTTCTCTTTCTTTCTAGTTCCTTTCCTCCTCCAGCCGGTCCAAAATACCAGTTTCTGGCCTTGATTTACCACTCGTCACCTTGCTCTCCAACCACTACATTGCCCCCCCCCACCCCAGCCCTCCATGCAATGCTATCATGGACCCTTTCTTTCCTAGAAGGAAACTATGAGAACTGATGAGAGGTAACTTGCTAAGAAATGTTAACTCAGTCACTTGCCATCGTGAGTCCAGAGCAGGCACAACCAATGCACATCGCTTTAATAAAATGGTTAAGACTTTTAGGATGGTCACCAAGCTGATAGTGATAAATAGTGGTCTCTGGTCCACTCTTGTCTGCAACACTGACTTTGTTTGCGATCAGATGCATCACCTCAGTTCTGTACATTTAATTCTCTCTGCCCTTTGTCAAATCTCCTAACTAGTTCACCTGAGATTTTCCCAGGGAGCTCCTCTTGCTTTGGCATTGTGAAGCACAAACAGCACAGCTTCTTAGGCATGGTTTCTGCTTTAAGCCAATCAGCAACAGCGCCGCTGTCAATAAAGGACAGGGCTGCTTTTTTCCCCTCTTCTTCCTTCATATTGGTTGATAGGCTCATTTTTTGAATTATTTCTGGAGTTATGATAGAGTTTACTATAGAGCTATGAGAACTCTGGAGAGGGCACAAGCAAGGAGGTGGTCGTGCACATTTGGAGATAGAGGCAGAAAGCTGCTTCAGACTCCAGCTCTGAGCTCTCCTGGAGTGTGGATAGTACGGGCAATAAGAGAAAGCGGGGCCTTAGGTGTGGTGCTCCTCTATCCACAGGCTTACCTGACACTGTGCGTTGAGTTTCTTACAGTGCTTGCCTGGTTGGGGTCCTCAGTGCTCTCTGCCAGCACACCTTCACTCTCCCACGTTGGAACAACAAAAGCTGAAGACTGGTAATATTCACATCAATGTAAAAGTGTGTTAAATCATGTTTGGTAAATTAAAAAATGATCAATCTCACTCAGAGCTGGTGTTGAGATCAGACTTAACTGTGTATCACCCAAGTGGAAACAAAGACAAAGAGTTGTTTCCCCTCTAAGGCCTCTACTAACGGCATCTCTGCCCAGAGCAGGGGCATTCATCAAAGACGAGTGGTTATCCTTTTGTTTTAGTTTTCCTTCCTCAAGACTCTTTCAATTAGCATTTCTTAATGCAACTCAGCTGAAAATGCCACTAATACAATCCAAAGTTGCTAACTACAATGTCCTTGTGCACCGTAACAAATGTTTGCTTAAAGATCAATAGGTGAGGCCAGTGTTAATTGTTAAATTAAACATCAACATTGTCAAAACACATCCATCGTTATTCTTCCACCTGATGACATGAACCTGGAGATCCTTGGTGACCTTATATTCAGGCTCGGTGACCTTCAGGTGGTTTGTATCAGATTATCTTTACCTTATGCAAACTTAGAGTTTTAATTGATCATTTTAGAATACAGAGGATTGCAGAACTCATCCAGTCTCAGGAGGCTTTTCCTTGAGAAACGCTCTCCGAGGGGGTAAAAACATCTGTAGGATACTTGTGAACATTTGTAGGGTACAGGGAATCTTGGATTTAAATATGTTGCAGTCTGGCTAAAGCCTTTAATGACAACATCTATTTCTAACCTGTCTTGGTTATCTGCTGGACTCACCAGAGCCGAGAAAGTGTTGCAGAACGGAGTATTTCAGGTGACAGTTCTCAGATGCTTTGCTGGCTGCTGGGATTCAGTTCTGAGGACGGGCACTATGGATGATGCAGGAAGCTTCTATTGGTGAACATAAAAATTACCAAGCTCCAGCACAGCACACGCACCGTTGCACTCGGTGACTAAGTAGGCAGTTGCATCGCTTGTAGCAGTGAACAGGAACTGACTCCTGCCCTGCTCCACCTCCCTACTGTGCTGCTGCTGCCAGGTAATTAGAGCTTGCCACAGGCTGCAGAGAGCCTAAAATAATTACTCCAAATGCATTATCTCTCATCTGCATCTCAAGATGTCAAATTCGCTGTAGAATTTGAAGGGCTGTTCTAAGTCATCGAGTCTGGTTCTTTAAACCACGGGCAACAAAACTGCCTTGGTTTCCTTGGTTTATCAAACACCATCTTAAAACTATTGACTTTTTCTGTCCCAGTCACACCGGTGGGGTCTGTCACAGAGCCCCTTTCCTCTGCCAGTTAAAAGCTTCCCTCTAACTTCCAGCTTTGATTTATTCAGAGCCAGTTCCTGCCTACTTGTTCTTGTGCCAGCGTTTCAGCTTATATAGCTCTTATCCCTCCCTAGTGTTTACCCCCCCTCGATGTATTTCTGGAGAGCAGGCCTATCTCTTCCCAGCCTTCATGTTATTAGGCTGAACAAGCCCTGCTCTTTCCGCCTCCTTTCATAAAATAAGTTCTCCATTTCCCCAGTCACTCCAGTAACCCTGCCAGTCTGAATCTTAAACGTGGGTAACCCCACCTGTCCCACTTTGGTTTTCCTTCGTGCCTTCTACAGCAATGTTAACGCTACTATAGTTCTGCGATAAGTTGGATATATTCTAGGATTGTGGTTGTTGTGTTCACAGCCAGGTTGCATAGTGGCCCATCTTCATTCCCTAAGCATTTAACAGTCTTCCGCTGCATCTGTCTTTCAAGCTGAAGAGCTCATGGTTTAAAGCAGCAACTTCTGTTATTGGTCCCAGTGTGCATTGACTTTGTACTTCACAATCCTCCAATTCGGTAAGTTGATCCAAATGAACAACGCTTCTAAGTTTTCTATCAGCAGTGTGTTTCATTATCTCAAGCAACTCCATAATGACTTTCCAGTTGCCCATTTCTTCTTTCCAAGTCCCCTTCCGTCCTTGCCCCTTTGACTGCTTTTTCCTCATGACAGAACACCGTTTTTAATCCTCACCTTCTCCATTGTCATCACAAATATCCTGTACAGCAAATTATATTCAATTCTTCAGAGGAACCTGGCTAGACTGGGGCATCACACTGTTCTTGACTTCTGCTCAGCAAAAGCTCTCCAAGGAGGCCAGCACAATCTTTCTCCCATAAACCCATCTTGCAGTTACCCCATTTTTCCTATGCCTTCACGTGTTCAGTTATTTTAAAAGCTTCTTTAAAGCATTGCATAGTATTGAGGTTCAGCCAGGAGTTTCCCTAATCACTTTCCTACAGCTGCTCTATCCTTTATTACAGGTACCGTGTTTGCTGCTTTCCAGTCAAATGCTCAGGGCAGAGCACTCAGGCTTTGAACAGTTTATTGAGAATTTTTGCTATAGGGATGGTGATTTCATGTGTCAGTTCCTACTCTCTCCGGGGGCTGATCTGATCCTTACAGGCTTGAACACACAAAGCGCTTGGAGGTCTGCGTATCTCGCATAACCCTCTCCACTTCTATTCACTCATTGCCATTAGCCACCTTCAGTCCCTAGGGAAAGCCAAGGTGGTGTCTCTCCAATGTCTGGATGACACAAACTAATCCTTAACCCATGCTTATTGCGTGCTAGACCCATCCTTTCTTTTTCTTTTTATTTATATAACTAATTAGCCTTTTATTTTTTTCTTTTCACGGTATCACAGTATTAAAAGGTTGGAGAGGACCTTTGAGATCATCAAGTCCAACCTTTTCCTTACTACACAAGAACTTCTGTTTCACACCCTAACTTCATTCTCCTGACTGTTAAGACATGGCTTCTTTACTTGGTCTGCTCCTTTTGCTATTGCTAGCACATTCCATTTCACTCCACATACTTTTTTCAAGGCTATTATTTATCTGCTCAAGTCCAAATTCCTTCCTGACAAGTTTTTCTCACTGGTGAACAATACAAATTCCACCTTCCAAAATACACCTTTCTTCTTCACCTTCTTTTAAGAATTCCCCTGGATTCTACATCCCAAATCCTTGAGCTGTGCTCTCCTACTAATTTCACCTGCTTTAGACACCAGCATAAGTTACTGCTGGACGTGTAAAGGCACAGTCTGTCTCTTTGCCTTTCTTTATGGGAGGGCTGAAACCACTAACAGCATGAACATTTGTTAACTAGCTACTCAGTTAAGGATAAGATGAACCCTGTATGTTGTATAACACAAGCAAATTGTCTTCTCAGCTCTAGGCAGCTTTGCAGTAACAGGGAACGTGTGAAGCTTTGTCTGTCTTGATATATCTGCTGCTTTTTATAGCTCCCGGTGGAAGCCTAGACAACACCTCAAGCACCAGTTGAGATTTTGAACCAGGTTAACACGTAAAAACTCTTCCACACCATGATCATCCCACATATCAAATTGACTGCCTGTATGACTGAGGCTACACATGTCTCTCTTCAAGCCTGCACTGGCACGACTGAACCCTTATCGGTGTTACACAGAAATAAGTTGCCTTCTGATGGGATTCTCGAGTGGTTGCACTGCGTAAACCCTGCAGTTTTAATTTGCTGGAAGGAAGAATACCACTTTGATATTCACCCTCACTTCTGTCAAACAAGATACATGCTCTGATCTGCCATGACTGCAATTTCGTAACTTCAGAAATACACAGTCACACAGCAGCAAGGACGTGTTTTCGCTGAAGTCAACAAACCCAACGTGATGCTGTTCTAGGCTTCTCGTTATTTTTCACCGTGGCGTTAAGGCTGTTTGGTCCTCTCCTAATAAGCACATTTATTCACGTTGCACAGATTGGAGAGCTGATAATTAGGTAAAAGCATTCAAGTCTTAAGCGTACAAGGATCCACAATAAAACAGTAATAATAAACACTGAATTCTCATCAAGATAAGAAGGACACGCAGAGCAGGAATTAGGAGGATCGCTAAAAAATTAAAACAGCCTCCTTACCTCCTCCTCCACTTTCTGAAAAACCTGGGAGGGGGGGGAGGAGGAAATAACAACAAAGCAAGAGACAGAAAGCTCCAGAATTCAACTTCTCCACACCATTAATTATGGCAGTTAGAAGAATCAAGCGCTTTGGACAGATTTTGCCTGGATTCAGGAAAGCGCTTTAACATGGGTTTAAGTTTACCCTCTGTTTGGAAAGTAGTTAAGTATAGGCTTAACTTCAAGCAGACGTTTAAGTCCCCTTGACTTTAACATGTGCTCAAGTGCTACCTACAAAGGAAGCATTTTCCTGAAGCAGGAGACCATCTTGGCTTAGGCACTGGATTAGCTGTCAAGAGACAGGGATTTATCCTGGCTCTACCCCTGGCCATTGACAGGGTGAGCCCAGGCAAATAACGTCCCTATTCTGTGCTTCGGTTTCACCACCTGTAAAAGGGAGAACATTGCGCTGCCCTTTACAAAACGCTCCAGCATCGATGAATGAAATGCATTGTATTTAAGAAGCACACATTCATATCATTAAATTTGCGGCTTTCTTGCACCATCCTTTCAAACAGCTGGTGCTGGCCACTGCTGGACAATAAAGGATGTCGGTGGCACATCCTTCTCATCCCTGTTAATTCAGAATAAGGGCTGACTATATTGCCCAATTTCCACTTTTTATACATCTCTTAGAAACACCTCTTGGAGTTTTTTTTTATTTTACCATGGAAAATTCCATTGAAATTAATGGGTTATTAAGTTGTTGGATGCATTTTACACCTTCATATGTGAAGTGAGTTTGGATTTTCATTAGTTAGAGCTAACACCAATTTTCAATAAAATATTAACCAAACACACACAGAAATAGTTCATGTGGATCTATCCACTACTTCAATAAAATTAATAGACTTAGATATTTACTCTTGCCCCAGCAGTAATATTTTCCCACATTACATTTCAAACAATGAAATGACACTAAATTCATTTAAAACAAATTTATATTATTGTTATTTTAAACAATACTTAATTCAATTTCAGTGTTTGGCATGCAAAGTTTGAAAATATCAACATTATTGTTTAATGTAAAAAAATAATAATAATTCAGCTACAAATTATTAGCATATGCAAGCTTCCCAAATGATTCCAGGGCTGGTATTTACATTAAACTGAAATGAACAAAACCAACCAGATGTAACTGTGAGAGAGAACGGGGCTGTGAACATTTAAAAAGAAAAGAGCATCCAGCCTCAGTTTTGGTTCTCTCTCCTGCACTTGGTGGTGGTTCATCTCAGGGAGCATCACCACAGGTTCATTGTGGCTATTTGAAAACAGGGACACGAAGACAGAGAGAGATGGACATGAAGGTGGAGAGAGGTGGACATGAAGGTGGAAAGAGGTGGAAAGAGATGAACATGAAGGTGGAGAGAGGTGGACATGAAGGTGGAAAGAGATGGACACGAAGGTGGAGAGAGATGGACACGAAGGTAGAGAGAGGTGGACATGAAGGTAGAGAGAGGTGGACATGAAGATGGAGAGAGATGGACGTGTAGGTGGATAGAGATAGGGAGACAACCCACACATTTCTCACTGTAGAGTTTATGAGCTATATTTAGAATCATGGAATCTCAGAATCATAAGTTTGGAAGAGACCTCTGATATCACAAAGCCCAGCTGTGCCTGTCTCACCACTAAACCCTGTTCCTAAGGAACTCATCCACCCGTTTTTTAAACACCTCCATTTATCACTAGCAATAGTATCTATTATATACAATAATACAATAACCTACATTGTTCTTCCTCTAATACATTATTATAACATTCAGGTTAGCACATACATTAGGTTAACACATAGATTATACGTTGGGTTCCAGCTCACACAGAGCGAGGCTGGCGAAGCACAGGCCATAGCGGGCAGACAGTTCAGAGGGATGGCTCTGCCCAGCGGTTTCCTCGAAGGAAATCAGATGCTTTCTGCTGTCATGGCCTCCCCACAGTGTGGCTGGGAAAAAGGTTGATTTTGGGGGTGCTGTTTGACAGCAGCTGAACATGAGCCAGCAGTGGCCCAGGTGGCCAAGAAGGCCACCAGCATCCTGGCTTGGCTCAGCCAAGGTGTGGCAGCAGGAGCAGGGAAGGGATCGTCCCCCTGCACTCGGCGCTGGGGAGGCCACACCTCAAATCCTGGGTTCAGTTTTGGGCCCCTCACTCCAAGAAGGCCCTCGAGGGGCTGGAGCACGTCCAGAGAAGGGAGCGGAGCTGGGGAAGGGGCTGGAGAACAAGCCTTACGAGGAGGGATTGTTTAATCTGGAGCAAAAGAGGCTGAGGAGGGACTTCATAACTCCCCACAGCTCCCTGAAAGGAGGTGGTAGAGAGGTGAGTGTTGGTCTCTTCTTCCGGTGTAGTTCCGTGGCCAGAACGACCTATGGGATCAAACCCTTCTGCACATGGGATTTAAGACCATCTCATGAGGAAGCAGTGCCAGCACTGTGCAGGTGAATTCCACTTGGGGCAAACTGCATCGGAAACAACAAATGTTTCAAAGCTTGTAAAACATGTGGAGAATCAAGGCAAATAACTTGTACACAAGTCCTGGAATGCTCCACCAAGAGGAAGGAGATGCTCCATCGCTTGGAAACAAGCTGCTCCCTGAAACTTGCCAAGAGGGATCTCAGCAAGCATTCCTGCTAACACAACACATCAGTGGAGCCTGGGAATGCCTGCAAAAAATCAGTGACTCAAGACAACCTTTGAGGAAATCACAAAGTATATTTAGATTTGATCTTTACCTGCTAACACAGCCCTTAATATCCCTTTAACAAAGAAGCAGTTGCCGTTCGACGATGCCTTCCCCATGTTTAGCACTCAGAGGAGCTCTGATTCAGAATAAAACAAGTGGCTAGAAAGTGTGTGGGTATTTAGCTAATTACATGTTTGGTAAATTTGTGTTTTAAAACAATGCTGCTTGTCTCCTCCCTTTGAAGAGTGCCAGTTCACTGGAGTGTTTCCCATGGATTGGTAATTAGATGTAATTAGGTCTTGTGATTTCCACGTTTGTCTTCCTGTCACAAAGTTTACTGCTAAAAAATGCTCATTTTAATGGTAGGCGTTCTCTAATTGCTTGCAGCCCGCAGCAGTAATAGAAACCATTGGCAGCTCCAGTACCTGAGTTTACTTTTACATCAACGCTTCACCCCCTGCTCAACTTTTCAGGAGGATTTTGCAGCTCCAGAAGTCTCAGTCAGCACTTTGCCTTGGTAAGCTGGGCCGAAGTCAAGGACAGGGGACTTTACATCTGCCTTCTGGCTGACTCAGCAAATCAGCTGGTAATTTGGGAAGACCTTAGAGCAGCCTCCCAGTATGAAAGGGGCTCCGGGAAAGCTGGGGAGGGGCTCTTGGTCAGGAAGTGCAGGGACAGGATGTGAAGTAATGGGTTTAATCTGAAAGAGGGGAGATTGAGATGAGATTTTAGGAAGAAATGTTTCCCTGTGAGGGTGGGAGGCTCTGGCCCAGGTTGCCCAGAGCAGCGGTGGCTGCCCCATCCCTGGAGGTGTTCAAGGCCAGGTTGGACGGGGCTTGGAGCAACCTGATCCAATGGAAGAACTGGAACTGGATGGGTTTTAAAGTCCCTTCTTACCTAAACATTTCTTGAAAGGTTTTTCCCTTCCAACCCAAATGATTCTATTATTCTATGAACTGAGNCCTTTTCCTTTTCCTCTTTCCTCTTTCCTCTTTCCTTTTTTTTTTTTTTTTTCTTTTCCTCCTTTCCTCTTTTCCTTTTCCTCTACTTTTTCCTTTCCCAGAAAAAAACATGTCAATATTAAATGAAACTTTTTGGAATTCAGGTCTATGACTGCCATTACCTCAGTCCCATGCAAGGCGTTTTTGTGCACTTTGTAGAAGGGACCAGCCTGCTGTGCATTTCCAAGCTGGATGGGACCAGAACAAAACAGGACTGAGACACAAAAGGAAATAGGAGTTAAGCAGTAGGAAAATCTTTGCAGAGCGAGAACTGCGAAGCGGTGAACTAGGTGGCTGGCAGTACCGTTTCTTCTGAACTGTCTGGATATCTTTAAGAACAAGTTAGGGAAATAGCTAGTAGGAGTGATTTCAGCTTTGCTGGGGATTGGGAGTTGGACTAAATATCTTCCTAAGAGTCATTTGAGCCCTATTCTTTGCTTTTATGAGTAACATGGGTCTTTTTCAGCCCACTGTTGTAGATATTGTCTCACTGGGTCTGCATTTGTCATGTAAGTCATATGGATACCGGTCCCCTCTCCTGGCTGGATCTTCTAAGCTCTTAAATGCATTCCCCTGAAGAGTGCAGAGCAGAAGGGCGTATTTGACAAGCACAATTGGAGATAAGCAGCCCTGAGGAGTTTTAGGACATCGAAGAAAGAAAATAATCTTCTGGTTTCTTCTTTGCACAAAAAAAGCTTTAACATAACTGCGTCCCCTCTGGACTGCAGAGACGCTCTAAACCAGATAATCTCCAGCTCTTAGACAGAACATTTTCTCCATTGATCTCAAAGATCTTTGCTAAGGGGGTCAGCGGTGCCATCCTGTTTTGCTGATGCACACAGGTGTGGCAGATCTGAGTTGTGGCCACACAACCAGGTAAGCGGAGGTGGGAGCTGCTTTTGGTTTTTTCCTGCTTGGAGGCAAATCCTGGCTGTGCTCACACCTTCTCGCAGATGGAAATCCCAGCACCTCCAGCCTGCGCAGCTGCATGGACAGAGCAGCTGGGCCCCAGCAGAGCTAAGCTTGCCACGTCTGAGTCCATCAGCAGACACCGTAAGACCAGCTCTTTCTTAGCACGCTGCAGATGCTTTGTGCCTCACTGACCACGTGGCAACATGGACAAGGGCCGTGCCTGGGTCACAAAATATAGCGATTACTCTCATTCCTCTTCCTCACCATGCTGTGTAGACTTATTACTGGCAACTGGGTTATTTTTAATCCCACAGGTCATAGGGAAGGGTAGATGTAGAGCTAAAGGCACCATCCGGTTGTCCGGATGCTTTCCAGATGTGTGTATTTGCCTGGAGAATGCCCACTTGTGGATGATGCATGTGGTTATACACGTTCCACCTGCAGAGACTGCAGCTCTGTGCTCGTAAATGCTGCTGGGACAAAGCTGTTCCCTACCACTCCCTTTTATTAAATATATTTGCAACAACACTGGCTCGGTGATTTTCTCAAACTCCACGATCCTCAGTAGGGAAGAAGTATAGAAACAGTGCATTTGCGGACAGGGATAACACCTAAAAATTCAAAGTCTGGTGGTCCTGACATCACTTGAGACTTTATCTGTTTCTTCAGTCAAGCTTTGGGGGGAAAAAAACCCACCTAAAAACTATCTGGTTTATTTTTGTCTGGAACCACAAGGCAGGTGAGTTTTCCAGAAGGGATAGAAGGCTGCCATTGATTTTATTGTTGAGTCAGTTTTAATGAGTCACAGTATTTTTGGAAGGCTTTTAAGATTACTGTAAAGTGCTTAGTTACAGTGGCTACAGGTGCCAAGGCAGGAAAGGGAATCACAAAGAAATGCACAGCAGCTGTATTGCTGCGCATCCCCTCAGAACTGGGATCAGCAGAACAACACACGTGGAAAACGCAGAAGAAAATAGGAGAAGATACAAGAGATGACAGAAAGCCAGCACGGTCAGCTGCTACACTAAAGCAAAAGGTATTTTATTTAAGGGACTGTCCAATGCTCCTTAGCTGAAAGTCAGAAAGAGCCACTGACAGACTGGCTTGCCAGTTTGGTGGATCGTGTATTTGCCTTTCAAGCTGCCCTTTGGTTGTAAGTCACTTGCTCCCGCAGCGCCAAGCTCTGCCACTGTTGTCCTGTGTGGAATGAAACTATGGAAGCATCTCATTTAGCAGATGAGAGAAGGGAAGGTAGAAAAGGGGGGAAAAAGGTGGCATGAAAAGAAAATACATCTCTTTGTGACTTGAACAGACTCACCTTTTTTTCACTGGTACCATTCTGAAATCCAAAGGGCACAACTTGCAGAGAGCTCATAGGGATGCTCTGTGTGGTGTGGCAAAAAAATATTGAGTCTTTTCTACCAAAAAGAAGGCACTAAAAAGGAAATTCTAAAGATCGAGGGATGAAAAGAGCCTCAAAAATTCAGGGCTAGAGGAAAAGCTTCCCGTTACCACTTGATGTGCCGGCCAGATTTTTACATGCTTCCCATGATGATTGAACTCAGAGTCAGGCAGAAGCAGCAACCGTGATTTCAGTGGGTGAGCTCTGAGCAGGATCCATTAAACACGCACACGCCTGCCTTTGCTTTGGCATAGCGAGTGACTGAACGCACAGCTGGATACTTGCATATGCAAATACTGGTTTGTACGTGCAGATAGCTGCATGCAGCCCAGAAATCAATTCGGACTTTGGAAGCCCATTTTCGCTCTCCTCCTGTCACCCCAGCCCCCCTCACCAGGCAAGGATGTGCAGAATATTCTCTGGGCTCCAGCAGCACCGTGAAGGGTCACCGCCGACTTCACAGCATCTTCCAGCATCCTCAGCGCTGGCATCGCTCGCCTTGGAGATGCCACATAGCAACCTGGGCACCAGCCACCCAGTGTTTGCACATAAACACGCATGAGAGAGGCGAAGGAGAGCGAAGGAAACTACTCATTGTCTGCGGTGGAACGGAGTCGCAGCGGATCCAGTCTTGTGTCTGCTCTTCATGCGTGACTGGCATGAGTCCCACCGCTAAGTCCTTGGCCGCCGGCCAAGAGCGGAGTGGCAGGCACCTGTCCCTGCTGGGAGACCTGGCGACCCCGACTTGCCCTAACGGTTAGTTCTTTTCTAACATCACGTCTACTCGAATTTACCTCAGGATTTCCCCCGCTCCGGGTGCCAGGGAGCTAGGCTGATGCCAACTGCTTCACCATGGATAAAGCAAGGAGCGTTCCCAAGCTGCACCCGGGCACCCTTGAAGCATTCAGCTGTACTCTCCTTCCTGGAACAGATGGGGCCCATCAAGGTGTTAGTGTCCTCCACCACATCAGCAAAATACCCCAGCACTGGGACAAAGTCAGGAGAGAAAAACAAACCCCCTTTACTGCCTTGAAAATGCAATTTGAGGCACGTGCAGGGGAGCGGGCTGGGCTCTGTGCTCCCACCTTGGCTGCAGCAATGGGGCCTAACATGCCCCCCCAGCATCCTTCACACAATGACACCACCTCTGTACCCAGGGAATCACGACTCCCAGAGCTTTGGGATGAATTTTGGTTCACTTTCTTTGGGAAAGCTTGTTCCAGCATTTCCCTGCCTACTCTCTTATGCATGCAGCAGCACCTTGCACACACAAATCAAAACCTTTCACGGACGGCTTTGATGGAAAGGAGAACAAGGAATTTGATTTCACAGAACACGAAACAGAGACAAGGCAGAAAGTGGGGTTTTTTGCAGGAAGTTTAGGGCAGAGGTAGGACTAGGATATAGATGTCCTTATTCTGCAGCTTTTTTCTTACATAAAACTCTACTTCCTTCAGCGTTACAAATGCAAGTGGAAATATTTCTGAAGCGTGGATAATTTTTGAGTGATCTTCCATTATTTCAGCTTCGTTTATAGTCTCTTGTCCCAGTACAGGCACATTTCACTTATCCTTCTGAAGAAAAAGAACAGAAGCTTTTGCTTTCTGACAAATGATCTGCATTGGAAATTGGCAAGTGTGCACCTCGTCCTCAATCTTAATGACATGAAGTTCATTAGAAAGGAAGACAAATCGAGTTGAAGAGCCCTTATTTTGCATGGTGTTCCCTTGCCAGTAAAAATGGTGCTGTCTTTTGTGCGACAGAATCTGCCTGCTCTGTGATGAGGAAGAGAGCGTGGCTGAAGGCAGAGCATCCCAGCTCTGCTGCCTCATGCCAGGCGCTCAGAGGCTCTGCAGCTGCCTTTCTCCTCAAGCAATTGTGGCCCATAGGTTTCTTCTGCCTGTCCTGTCTCCCCTGACCACAGATCTTCACGGCGGAAGCTCTTGTCTGCAAGGGGGATACAGTACCTACAGGCTGGAAGCTTTATCTCAGCAGGCACCACTGCAAAAGAAAAAACGTGAGAAAAACTAAAGATCCAAATCCTCTCTCTTAAAAATCAATGCTCATTTTGTATTTAAGTTCAAAGAGGTGCAGAAACCAGCATAACCGAGGCTGGAAAAGAGAAAGAACTGAGCAAAAAGAGCTTTGTGCTAGAACCACAGACCAAGACTGAGGTCAGTAATATTCTCATGTCTGCTCATCTGTAAAAACAGGCTAAAAACAGCCTAACAGCAGTGAGATGAAGGAAAAGCCATCATTTAGAGCAGTGGCAACTCGTTAACCCAAATGACCTGCATCTCTGGTGAGCACTGACCCAAGGACTCGCGAATTTACCTCCACTGCCCAATAAACTGTCGCTGTCCAGCTTCTCTAATTAAAATAGTCCTGGATTTGCAGGACCTACCCAGAGAATAAACTGGAATTTATCAGATTAGCTAAGCCAGATCATACGTAGAAAATACAGGCTGGCCAACAGCCTACTTTGGACCAGATTAACCAGCTAAAATAATTGGGGATTTTTGCAAAGTCTGCCCCTAAAGACTGGCATTAAAGAAATGCACCAAAGAACTGAGCATATATTGCAGCCTATTTCTTTTTACCCTATTTAGTTCTTAGCTTGATGTTCTTTGGCAATTGCTAAGAATCAGCTTTTTATCTTTCACTAACCAGTGACAAAATTCCTCTCTCTGCAGCTCCTTCAGGTGAGCTGTGTCGTTGGGAACTGGTGGATCTCTGAAAGAAGACGGTGGCTGTATTCAACCTATTCCTACATCAAAACTCTGTTTCCCTTGTTCCTAAGCTCCAGGCCCTGCATTGTCAACCTTTGTGTCATGAGAAGTCATTAGTGGAGAGTTTGTGGGCTGATGTCTGAGAGGGAGCAGAGCCGCTTCTTTTCCTGATCATCTCAGATGTCTTTGATGGGAAAGGATGAGAAGTTGAGAAAGTCTAGCAGGCTGAAAAGGATGGAACCCAGGTGGCACAATGCCCTGGGTGCTGCATTTAAGATGGGGACTTTTCTCCTGGTCTCCTCAGGGGAAATGTGGTGCAGCGGTGCATCCCTCTCCCCGCTCTCATCGAGTTACGTGTATGGGAGTCGGCACTGCCGTTCTAGCAGATGTTTCTTTTGAGCAATATGGGCTTCACCACGCTCAGGCAAAACAGGTTTTGCTACCAAAGCCAAAGGATCGCAGCCACAGGGAGGAGCAGGAGGAGGAGCAGAGCCAGAAGACACCTGAGAGCTGTATCTGCTGGTCGTGTTCTCTGTTCTCACCCTGCCTTAGCAGTCCCTGCCCGAGCCCAACAGACAGCAGAGCCATAGGGGCCTTGTTCCCCTCTGTGGGTGCAATCGCCTGCTCGCCTCGTGCCTGGAGCAGCCCTTGGGCATTTTCAGTATTGCTTTAAACCTAAATACAACCACTTCACCCTCCAGTGTTTTGGAACATTTCTGTGAGGCTCTGCTTTTCAGCTGGTTTCAGCCTTTTCCTTTTCCTTTTATTTTTTTCCACTACACAGAAGCCGTACTTAACAAAATATGTAAAACATCCTAAAACCAGGAATACCATATTCCCGAGACCTCAGCTGTGGGATTTATCAGCATTCACTTACCTCCATTCTCCTCAGCAAGGATCTGTCTCAGTGCAGCCAACTGGGGAGTAGAAAACAGCAGATGACAAGAAAGGAAATGAGATGCTGCTGTGCTGAGCCAGCGATGGTCTGGAGTCCGTGTCCCCAAGACGTGAGGCTACAGAAAGAAGGATAAGTCATGAAAGGACAGAAAAAGACCTTATCCCCTTAGTTTTGACTTTGCCAAGGACACCAGGAGGTTTCTAATTTGTTATAAACTGAAAAGAGGAAAAAACCCCGAATAGTCACCCTTTTAATACAAGAGAACCACAGCTTTGTCAGAGCTGTGAGTAGTGCAACCAGTGGCTCCTATCATCACGTCTCTGCCTGTCCTGGAACTCACTCCTCCTTCACTCGTCGCTCTGGGCTCTACTACTCTGAGCTCCAAAGAAAAACATGAAATACTTCGCCCCTCTGTCTCCAGCTGAAAGGACATTTCCCTTTGCTCGAGCACACATCTACCCGAGCTCACAGCAGCAGGGTTTGTGTTTGCAAACCCAGCCCTGCGCGCACAAACTGACTGCTCTTCTGCACCCACACGCAGCCACCCGCAACCGATCTGCGCTTCCAAGCTAAAGTAAGGGAATCTGTTGCTTGCTGTTGGTTAGAGGATATGACCCCAGGATTGCCACGAGGCAAGCAAACCAAATGCTCACTGGCCTGTGAATGAATCTTTACATACCCCAAACCAAGGCGTGCATCTGCTTTTGGGGCAGAGGGACAGCTGCCACAGCAGGAGAGAACAGCTCAGACCCAGCATTCAGTCCTGGCTGCAACAGCCTGGCTCCTGAGTTTCCACATGTGAAATTTCTCCTGATGTAATTGAGGAAGCTCCATAAACTGAATCACTGCAAAATACAGTACAAATCCGAGCAGGAAAATGTTTCTCATGGTGCTCAGAGAGCCCACCCAGCTTTATGTGTGCTTTTACCAAGGAGGACTCAGGGGGCTTGCTACAGGATCCAGGATTGAACCCCAAATTTTTCACAAAGGTTACCTTTTCACTCTGTTTTAGAATCACAGAATCATGGAATGGGTTGGGTTGGAAGGGACCTTAAAGCCCAGCCAGTTCCAGCCCTCCTCCCACTGGATCAGGGAGCTCAAAGCAATGTACATCTTGGTCTTGAACACCTCCAGGCAGCCACCACTGCTCTGGGCATCCTGTGCCAGTGCCTCACTATCCTCACAGCAAAACATTTCTTCCTAATATCTAATTTAAATCTCCCCTCTTTTACCTTAAAACTGTTCCCCCTTGTCCTGTCCCTGCACTCCCTGAGAAAAAGCCCCTCCCCAGCTTTCCTGTAGGCTTCTTTTTCTGGAAGAATGTCCAGCGGCTGACCTAAGACACCCGCATGGGGGACATTATATAACAATGGAGATTGTGTGTGTAGTTTATGTAAAAACACTTAATCTCACAGCTGCTTCCCTGCCCTCAACCCTCAGCAAAATTTTCCTTCCATCTCCCGTTTAAATGCCTGGTATTTGATCATTTCACAGGGTTGGCAAAACAAGCACAATGGAGGCAATGTTTGCTCAGATCTATTTTTGTGTTTATGTGTGCGTGTGAATTTTTGGCAGAATCAGTGTTTGCAAGAAGCAGATAAAACTTTTCTGTTCAAGAACCACTGACAGCCAGGAATTGCTGCCTGCCAGCAAATCTCTACTTACCGAGGGAGATCATGTCATTGTTAGCCAGGTAGAGAGGCTGGAGACAGGAATCTAGAGAGCTTCCTTGTTAGACTATAAATGAAATGGTTGTTTAGCAATTTCTCTAAGACAGTAAATCTCTGTGTGTGAACCCACTTCAAGATAAAATCCAAACTTGGTTTGCCCTGCTTATACGGCGTGGATGCATATGCATCCTGGAAGCTGCACAACCCAGTAATATTTTATTCACATCACACTCCAAGGAGCTCACTGACTGGAATTCAATAGAAACTGTTCTCTGTGTGAAAGTAATTTCAGAAAGTAATCTAGTTTATGGAAATGAAAGGCATCAAAACACAAAAAACACTGTTTCTGTACAAGTGCTTTGCTTCAAATATTTGACATGGAAATTTATATAATCCCTCCGGGGCACATGGGTTTCACGAGTGTTAACATCTTTTGAAATGAATTTCACAAATGTTTATTTGGAATACCAGCCATACAAATAATTTAGAATATCAAGGCATCTTGTTGAATCAGTCTTAATGATACAGATCTCAGATGGCTGTGAAGGTTAAAAGGTATGAATTTTAATTGGGTGTGTGGAAGATGTCATTTTCAATCATCGCGCTACATTGCCAGAGCTATCACTTTCCAATTCTAAGCTTCCTGCTACCTCCTCCTTGACTCTGTCTGTTATTTAAAGACCAAAATGGAACATTTTTCACATTTTATTTGTGTGCTGGGCATGTATTAAATACAGAGTTTTGCTGCCTCTCTTGGTTTATACAGGACACCATCACCGTTCTATTGCAGCGCTTCTCAGGCAATAAAGAGGTTGACTTTTTCCAGACACATGGTGACATTTTGTTATTGCAGTTATATAAAAAGTTAAATTATTAAAGGCAAACTGTGTTGAGGCCATCTACGGCACAAATGGTTAGAAGAGAACAGAAAAGAACAGAATAGAATCCTTAAGGCTGGAAAAGACCTCTAAGATCATCCAGTCCAACCATCAGCCCAACACCACCGTGCCTACTAAACCATGTCCCCAAGTGCCACATCTACACAGTTTTTGAACCCCTCCAGGGATGGAGACTCCACCACTGCCCTGGGCAGCCTCTGCCAGGGCTTCACCACTCTTTCAGTGAAGAATCTTTTCCTATTATCCCATCTAATCATCACCTGGAGCAACTTGAGACCATTTCCTCTTATTCTACCACTTGTTACCCGGGAGAAGAGATAAACATCCACCTCACCACAACCTCTTTTCAGGTAGTTGCAGAGAGCAATGAGGTCTCCCCTCAGCCTGCTTTTCTCCAGACTAAACAAACCCTCAGCCGCTCCCCATAACCTTTCCCCAGCTCTTTTGCCCTTCTCTGGACACACTAGAGCACCTCAAATTCCTTCTTGTACTGAGGGGCCCAAAACTATAATTGCTAAGTCTCTGGTCAAAGTCAGATTTCACAGCTGCCTTCTCTCCTCCCTGCTCCCATTATGGGCCCTCCTTACAATAATGGTGTAATTCAGAAGTGAAATTCTTTTACCATTTAAAACCGACCTTTTACTTAGCAGTTACAATGCTTATTTCTGGCTTTGGATAATGTGGTGAATAATCACAAAAAGGAAAACTGCCTGGATACCTGTTAGAAGTTCTTTGTCCATCCTGTGTGGCAAAGAAACAAGGTTCCCCTGGGAAAAGATATTGTGTGATTGGGTAATTAAAAATTATCATAAGCCATAAGCAGTAGGAAGGCAAATTAAGCCTGAAAAGGCAGCGTGCATTCTGAGAGCTCCTCAGCTACTGAGCGCTCAGTGATGGAACTTTAACACTCATTTTAAGCCTCTTCATAACCAAGATTTGTAATCAGCCAGATTTTATTCAAGATCCTGTTTTTCTGTATCTTACCAAATAGAGAAACTTGGTAGGGAAAACTGGAGAGCAGCTGGTTCACATGGAACAAGGTGGCAGGGCCCTTTGGTGGCTCACTCGGTGGCTCACCTTAGATGTGCTCCATCAACGCGAGGAAGTTAAGCAGGGCATGTTCAGGGGGAAAAAAAAGTCCCTCTTCCATTCAGTAGCCTTGGGTCAGAGCAGGCGCTGTGCAGACCGTGCCTTCAGAGAAATGAAGCAGCCAAATTCCAGCAAACCTCTAAAGAACATGCACGCTACTGATAACTTGGCCAAACATGGGTGGATTTCAAGAAGGCCGTGAAAAGCACTTTGTTCACAGGCAGCATACGGCCAATTTCCTTTCTACTCCCAAGAGTGATGATAAAAGCTCTGCAAATGGCTCTGAGATTTTTTTCTTTTTCCAAGCAAATTTTATTCCAAGAAATCGTCATTGTTTTCTTTGAAATGTCCGTTGTCAGCAGCAGGAGCAAAATGAGCGTGAGGCAACCGTCCAACCCACACAAGTGTGAAGTGCTGGTGGAAAAAAACCCATTGGTCTTCTAGTAGGACACATTAAAGGTGCTGTGATATAGACAGGTCTACCGACACTCCGAGAGATTCTGATTTCAAACATGTTTTTGCCTTAACTGTTTAATAGCAGCCGTTCTGGGTTAAGGCAACTCAACTGATGGTCAGATCAATGATCCTTGCCACTGTTTAGAAGGAGAATACACGTCATTGTGCGCCCTGAGAGTAAGCCTCCAGCCTCTGGCAATCTGTGCCTTAGGGATTTATGGGCATGATGGCCATAAACAAGTAGGACTGAAGGGGACTGACTCCCCGTGAGGCACAGATGTGTCCAAACCACCCCTGGGACATTTGGCACAGAACCTCTGAGGAAAGAGGAATTCATGAGCTTTTGGGGCTGGCTCCAGGTTTCAACACCTTCACAAGCAGGAAGTATTTCCTAACTTCATCTTTAGGAAACTCCTATTTTAGAGGACACAGATTGGCCATAAAGTTCCCTGGGGATTTTTTTGCCCTCAGTTTTCTAGCTGTCCCCACCCTGGTGAGCAGCCAGACCCTTGATTCTGCAGCCTGGTGGTGCACATCTCCTGTCCATGGTGTGTGAACACTGCCAGCCCTGGAACTCCCCACTCATTAAGGCCGGTCGGGAGGAACACAAAGCCTTCTGTTTTGCTTGAGTCTCTCCTGTGAATAGGCGGAACAAATGATAAGCACAGAAAGCAAGAAGAAAAGTTGTCCAAATGGGGCATCAGTTTCCCTCAGGGAAATGCTTTTCAAGCCCTCCCCTTCCCCGCTGCCCTGCTCAGATGGGAGTGAGACTTGTGTTGAGCGACCTGCACGTGGGCTCCCTCCATCTCTCCACTCATGTCAACTTTCTTTCTCCCTTCCATGACACACGTGTCCTCCCTTGGAGCCTTGCAGCACGCACAGGTTGTGTCAAGCCATGAGCAAGGACAAGGTGGTCGGGCTGGCTTCCAAAACTCCTCTGCTAGCAGAACAGCGTCCCTTGGAAGAAAAGCATTGGCAGGAGATCCTCAGATCCTTTTCTGAGAAGTGTGAGTTGTGTTGTCTTTTCTGTGCTACAAACCACCTTTTCCAAACAGCAGAGCAGGGAAGAAAAGGAAGGTTTAGGCAGTGTCTGCCCTAAGGATGTTGCTTGTGCTGGAGAACAAGTTCCAGTTGCAGGCTGTAAGGTGTAAAAGACTTTCTTTGCTGGAAACATGGTGAAAAATGGATCTCTTGCAATGAAATGACTTTACTGTCCTCCCTTATGGAGATGAATCACTGCTGCCGCTGGTTTTTGGTGACAGTTGGCTACATTTGCCATGAGTCACACAGAAGACTAATCCTAAGGATACCTAATGCTTCAGGGTGCGAAGAGGTCCGTGACACACACGAGCTGATGCTAGATCCAAGGGGCAGAGGCTGTCTGATCCTGCAGTGGCTGCCAACAATGCGTCCCTTGAACTGTGTGCTTGGGGTGCAGAGCATCCTTTTTTGTTCCCAAGAGTGTCCTTACTCCTTAATATGCAGGGAAAAATACCTTTGCAGAGGGTCCTGTAGAGGGTTTCACCATTTCAGAGCTGTGTTAAAGCCCAGGGTTTTGTTGCACACAGACAACAGTGTCATTTCAAAGGTCACGTCCACCTTGTTCAAGTCCTCAGTGCACTGCAACTGCATCTACTCGCACATCTGCAGGTCTCACAGGTATGTTGAGAACTGCTCAAACCAAACCCACAGGTCCTCCTCTTCGATAAATCTTAAACCAAATTAAAAAATCTCCCAAGTAACAAGTGACAGGACGGGAGGAAATGGCCTCAGGTTGCTCCAGGGGAGGTTTATATTGCATATTAGGAAAAATTTCTTTACTGACAGAGTGGTGGAGCACTGGCAGAGGCTGCCCAGGACAGTGGTGGAGTCTCCATCCCTGGAGGGGTTCAAAAAAACCTGTAGGTGTGGCACTTGGGGACATGGTTTAGTAGGCACAATGGGATTGGGTTGGTGGTTGGATGAGCTTAGATGTCTTTCCCAACCTTAAAGATTCTATGATATGAACAAAGCAACATCTGGAAACTGAATGCTTATGCAGTGTTGACTGGTCCAGAAGGTCTGAATAGTATAATGTGTGATCTAAGTGTGCAGCACTGACCAACACATCATTTCTTCTACTGAGGGCTGTGTACACAACACGATGATTTTACAAATATCTGAAGAACAGGGAAACCAGTTTAGAAAGAAAACTTTCAGGCTCAGGGTATGTACGTGTCTGTCTATAGTACACCGTAGGATTTTTTGGAAGCAAAAGATCTGCAAGACAACTAAGTGGCTTAGAAGGAGCTGGGAAGCTGGAAGGCATAGGGGGAAAAAACCCAAGTATTTTCCTATGACACAGCAGCAAAAAAATGAATGTTAAGCAGAGGGGAATATTTTGAGTTTTCAGATCCAGACTCCTGTTTGCAGGCATGCCATACAGCCCCTTACTCAATGCAAGTGCCAAGATGCCAGTGTGTATTGCAGAAAGTAGCATTGGACTGGCTACTTCAAATACAAGATCTGAAATGCTGAATGTGCTCAAAAATGGTCTTATGCAATGTATGCATTGTTACATCAAAGACCGCAGTTGAAGGAAGGGGCTCAAATGAGTGGCTGCCGGTTTCATGTCTGTCAAGGATAGAACAGCAGTGCAGACCACCAAGAGGTCAAGACAGAACATTTGATTATATCAAAGCCACAGCCTTTAATCTCACAAACAGGGTATGACAACACTTCCAGGACACACACTTCAACCAGGACACAGACGCTTCATCCGCGTTTGGCAGAATATACCAAAAGCCCCAAAAGCAGCGTAAATTGCCGTGGCCATCAAAACATGACAGCAGCTCCAGGACTTTCTGGGAAGCACCTCCAGCACCAAACAGGAAACTAAAACATCCTAAAACCCATTTGAGGACAAGAAGGGTCCCCTTTAATCATCAAGTCCTTCCCGTCACATTCCCCGGCAACCAAGTCATACAATCCCATTTCACAGGCTGAACAAGCATCAGCTTCAAATGAGCTGGAGCGTTTGCCCCAAGGCCATTCCCAAATCTCTGTTGTCTGAGAGTCTCAAACTCTTTTCTGATATCCAGCTTGAATATATTCTTCATCAGTTTGTGTCTCTCTGTATTTGCAGCAGCACGGTCCATTGAAGCAAGGCAGCCTCATCCCTCTCACAGCCTACACACAACCAGCAGCTGCATCCCTTTAGGTGCCCATCTCCTCTCTTCATTCCTGCCTTAAGTTCAAAACAGTCTCCTCTTGCGGTTCCTATCTGACGTCCCCCGTCTCAGACCCAGACAGTGCATCAGAGATGCTCATGCTCAGGTCTGTCTCAAAAAGCCGAGCACGTGCAAAAGCAAAGTTGTATCTTTCACTGCAGAGATGAAGTTGGGATGGACAAATGTCCATGAAGCCTCCAGACATTATACCTGCCAAATGCAATCTTGAAGATGTTCATCCTTTGTCGAACGTTTGTGATTGCAGCTCTCATTACAAATGTTTGAGAAATGAGTTTCACAAGCAGCCTGGATCTGGGTTGCTCTCCTGGTAACTGGGGCACAGATTTTCTTTTCCTGCTTGGTACAAAGCCCCAGATAAGCCAGCTGTGCAGGTCAGCAGGAATTCATGTTCCTTGGGTTTATTTCTCTCCTCTTTTGTTGTTGTATTGGAGGCACTGGTTAAAAATAACTACGCAAACCCACTGTGGAAAGTGAATATCCATCACTCAGCACTTCCGGGTGAGCCTCTATCGTACGACATCCCAAAGTGTTGACCAAGGCTGCACGCACTTTGGGGTCAGCCTGCTGGCCTGGACCCCCCATGGCACCATTCATCACCAGGAGGAGCAAGGGCCACACGTGGGCAGGCAGAGCAATGCTGTGCACCCCTCAGGGGCTCAGGAGAAAGGCAACTCTGGGACTTTGGGACTTGAGGTGGGAACCCATCATCAGGACCCACGTCTCTCCTACCAGATGATCCCATTCCTTGCTGTCCTTTGATTATCTGCAGTCATAGTTGAGTTCCCAAGGTTGGAGAGGATTTGGGGATGTAGAAATAAAGGTGGATTTTCCAAGACCTAGATGACCATCCTAAGCATTTCCTCCCCCATGACTGAGATGTCAATGGTCACTTAGCCAAGCTACCCAGCAGGAGGGAGTTGGTCTCTTGCAATAATTTACACAGGAGAAAACCAGGACCCTTAAAATGCAGGGGTTTGAATTAAGAAGGTAACCAGCTATCACCAAATTCTTTCCTAGCCATTGGCTTTATTTCACGGCCTGAAGAACCTCTAGGTGGAATTTCAAAGCCATTTCAGCATTCACGTAGGTTTGATCACACTCATTATGATCACTCTTTATATGAACAAACATTTTTATGAATGGTGGCAAGGAAAGCTCACATCTACCGGTTGTCATCTTGCTCATAGAAAAACAAGTTTAAAAAAACTACAATCAGCATCAAGTAGATTGCTTGGGAAATAATTTTTGTTTCAAAATGTAATCATCTATATTTGATATGATGTTTATTTGTTAAAAAGAAAGTAAAAATGGAGTTTAGGAGCTCTCATGTCTATAAAAAGACTACTTTTCCTTGCATTTATAAATATTAATACGGAACACTAGTGAAGAACAATACATAACAATAATGAGAATCACTAAATCCCATCATTTTTGACATTGTCATATCAACAGCTTAAGGATTAGCAGGTGAACTTTAAACATATTGCTTCCAAATAATAATAATAACAGTAACGATAATAACATCAGAACGAAAAAAAATCTTACTGCATTATATATTCTTGATGGCTTTCTTCTTCTAATAGCATTTACGGGGTCATTGCTTTGAATGTTTGGATGACGTGCTTAAAAAAATGAACCTGAAGAAGGGGGAAGTCTTCTTATCTCCTTCCATTCTTGCAAAGCTTTGCTTAGCCTCGTCTTTTTGTCTTTGTTTCCCACTAACCCCTGACATTGACAGAGTCAAAGGCCTATCAACTAATACCCTAATTTCAGGAGGATTTTATATACACGTATATCTATGCGCGTCTGCGAATGTTTTGTGTGTGTGTTACGTATACGCATAAAACCAAGCAGTGTTTTCAAAGATAAAGTTGCACCAGGTGTCAATTTTCACACCTCTTACTAAACATGCACGGTCCAAAAAAAAAAAAAAAGATGCCACAATTTCATTGAAAATCCAAGCTATTGAGATCTAATCGCTGCTTAAGCTGTGGCTTTATTCAAATCTGGATCCCCAATAGGGCTCGGGATGTAAATGAAGTGCAAAGAGAAATAAAGCAAAGGGGAAAAAAAAAAAAATAAAAATCTGTGATAGCCCTTTCCTTCAGCCATTTGATTCCCAAGTCCTTATCAGTCAATTAATGCATACTAAAACTTTAGTGGCAGCCTCAGTTTAACAGACCTAATAGCTAGAGCAAGTCCCAAGCATTAGCCAAACAAAACACACTTTCAGCAGCCTTAATATGAGACTGAAAAAAGGTCAAAATAGACAGGCTTTACAGAATAAATCCTGAAGATCCATTCTAATTTCCACTCAAGGATCTTTTAAGCAGTTCTTGGATGCTCTTTATGGTACTTTGATCCAAGCATAGTTTCATTAAAACTTTGTGGCTCGGTATTTTTAAACCTGATAGCTTCACTAAACTAGTTCTCAAAATGTTAGCTAAGCCGCTATGCATAAAACTACTTTACTGTCATGGTGCCTTCTAATATCACCTAAGTACAGGCTGTTGCAATTTTGAAAATGAACCTTTTCTACATTCACTAGATCTCAGCTTGGGAATTTTTGCTTTCACCCTTGAAAGCTGTCTTGTAGCATAAAAGGAAGGTGATGCCTTACCCCCTTCTTCTCCCACTCCTTGAAACCTAAAACTCAAATTAGCTGCTGTACCTTATTTGTTCTGGAAGCAAGTTACACAGTACTTTTATCCACTCTGGTTTCCAATTGCAGGATTAACACTGGATGCTAAAAAAAAACACCCTAGAAAAATAGCAAAACATTAAATGGTGGTTTAAAATCCACTTTAATGATGGCAGGATAAATTCCCTAAAGACCCAGGAAAACAAATGTTACTTTCCACCTTCATAACATGGCATGTTAATAAATCTGATTTAACTGCCACAGATAAAAAACCCTCCGTTTCTCCAGAGATTGTCCTTTGCTCCCGTGAAAATGAGGATGGTTGAAAGGTTAGGTGACAATTTTCTTCCTTTCGCCTGACTGTTCACAAAAGCCCTGATTTCTGGGGGAGATTTTGCGGTGAGTTTGCATTACAGTAAAGAGAATTAGAGAAAGATGGCTTCAGAAGAGGCTGGTCTGGGCTTTATTGAAAGGAAAGATAAACAAAGGTTTATTTTAAAAAATAATAATAAACGTAAGGAGACGGAATTCACACAAGCCCCTTGTTCAGCCCCGCTGCAACCTGAGCCAGGGGCCAAACTCCCACTGACTTTCATAGGAGCTGTTTGGCCAGTGTTGGGAAAAAAACCCAGCAGAACTTGCAACAGAGCCCAAAAAACTCCTCTGAGCTGTAAACTGGGAGACTGCTTCCATGCCTGGTGGACTTCTAAAGCCAAGGTGGACACTTAAGCCCTAAAGAGGAGCTCATTGGTGGTACTCACAAACTGAAGCCCAACTTCTGTTATCTTCATCGACATTTCCTGTCCCACATGGGTATAAAAAAGCCTGCTGATATGGGCTTGATATTGGTTTTAATCACCACCTCCAAGGTCTGAGCCCAGGATCCCACCCTCCAACCTCACCTCTGGCCCTTACCCAACCAACAAAGGAGGCAGAAGTGAGCATAAACCCCTTTGGCGTTCAGAAACTCATGAGATATCCATGGGTTTGGGGAAAAAACCATCCCACTGATCACTTCTTGGGCAAGGATTGCTTTTGGTTGTGTTATGGGAAAGGCCAGCAAATATTTGCTTTTTAATTCCCTCAAATACTCTCTCTCTCAAAAATGATTGACTGATTCGTCAAGAAGCCACCACCCAGTGGGTTGAGAGGAGATTGTCCCACTCCTGCCTGGGTCTCCATCACCTGGCAGAAATGGTTTGGTTGTTTTCACTGCTTCAAACACCTCCAACGGGTCAGTAGAAAATCCTGTCAACTGATGGTCTGACAAAAGCGACCTGATGTCAGGTATAAAGAATGCCACCTATAGCTTCATGTCTGCAAAAAACCCCTCTGACTTCGGGCACACAATGAGCGTTTTTGTCTCCTTAATGCCCAGTAAGCAATCGAGTGGAAATGCTACTTCCATCCTTAATCTACAAATGAAATTAAAGTTGTTGAAAGACACATGATAAACCAGGATCCTTTGTTTCATACAGAAGAGGGGAAAAAATTGAAACCACTAAATATTTTAGCAGATTTACTAAATTTCCAATTAAATCTGGAATTACGGCAGAGTCTGTATCTCCCTCTCACTCCACCACACACATTTTCTATTTGAATAAAGTAGGTTAGACGCAGCGCTCCCTCCACCCGCCCACCAGAGCAGGAATATTAATGATGCAGATCCTTTGCCGCTGCGCTGGGCCAGCAGGGATGCTCGGGCATCCCTGGACCCAAGCATGTGGGAAGGGCTGGTTTATGGGGGAACAACCTCAGCTATCCGGAGGGAGTGGGATATGCTAGGCAAGAGCACCCTCTGCCCGCTGGCAGGAGGGTCTGGCTCTATTAACATGGCCCTCATCCCTCCCCCTTCTTCCCTTTGCTGAGGAAAGGTCATGGGAAGCAGCTTACACAAGCCAGATGAGGTGGAGACCAAATCAGGACCAAGATTATGTGTCAGGGACTTAAAGGAAGAACAGCGTGTGGTGTGGGTGTGTGCTTTCTGTCCATCTCCAGCCCTTCCTCTCATCCCACAGAGCGCTGGCCATGTCAAAGTAGGGATAACGGGCATCCCCTTGCTCCAGGGTTTCCAGTGCGTGTGGTCAAGTTGGCTCGGGTTTGGCCAAGAAGGTTTGAGAGACACGGATGTGCTTATGGTTCTTCCAATCTGCTCCAGACCTGTTTGAAATTAAAGGGAAAAGGGATGTGGTGGGTGGCCCTCGTGGGAGACGCAACTTCACAGTCCTCTCGTCTGCTTGGGAGAAAGCTGGGGATTTCTCTCTTACCACAGGTCAAACAACAGAAGACAGGGAATTGCTGGCACTGAAGCCTAGATCAAAAAAAGGTAATGCTGGCTGTAAGAACAGGGTCAGGTCTGTATTGGGTCCGGCTGGTGTCTCGTCCCACCTCCAACATCGCCCACACTTCAGAAATGAGGTGAGGGAAGAAGCACAGAGCAATCCTCCCACCCGCGCCCCTCAGCTTCCAGCAGCTACTGCTTTGGAGATGCGTTGAGCCAGGCTTTTGCACTTAAGGGGATTTTGCCTCCCCTCTATGTTTTGGCTCCAAGTCATTTCTAATGTCTGTGGGGATGTCAGCTCGGAGATGTACAAGCACTGAAGAGGCCTGCAGTGTGTGAGATCACAGTATCACAGTATTGTAAGGTTGGAAGAGACCTTTGAGATCATCGAGTCCAACCTATGGCCCAACACCTACACCTACTACCTACACCTACTCCTACTTGTCAGTTACACCATGGCACTAAGTGCCTCATCCAAATTCTCTTTGAACACCTCCAGGGATGGTGACTCCACCACCTCCCTAGGCAGAGCATTCCAGTGAACAATTACCCTCTCAGTGAAGAACTTCTTCCTAATGTCAAGCCTAAACCTCCCCTGGCGAAGCTTGAGACCGTGTCCTCTCGTTCTGTCACTGGCTGCCTGAGAGAAGAGCCCCACTCCTGCCTCACTACAGCCTCCCTTCAGGCAGTTGTAGAGGGCAATAAGGTCTCCCCTGAGCCTCCTCTTCTCCAGGCTGAACAACCCCAGCTCCCTCAGTCGCTCCTCAGCCACAGGAGCATGCTCTATGAGCTGCTGCACAGGCAACACGTGGGCGGGTGAGGATGCCCACCTGCACACAGGCAAAGCCAGACCCCTCAGCGTGGTTCTTGCTGTGGCATGTCCTTGCACACCTTTCATCTCCCCTGGGTGACACCAACTGCATAGGCACCACTCACAGAGCTCTGCTCCACCCCTGCATCCTTAGACACCCCTTCACATCCGCAGAGAGAGCAGAATTTCCTCCAGGCTAACACTATGGCAACACCTTCAATGGAAAGAAACATGTGATTTTGGATAAGTTTTCCTGACACCTGGTGAAATCCAAGCTTCGGAGGAGCCGTTACGCACCTTCTCCTAAGTTCCTGCTCTGTTTGTCAGGCAGCAGCGTGAACCAGGACATGTCATTCACTTCTCGCGGGTACTGAGAGCCAGGTTACAGCGCTTTCTGCTCCGCATCAACCTTCACCGTAACCCAGGGCAGCTCTCAGCACACCAGGCCTTCCTCAGAGGGGCTGGGAGGCAGCTGTGTGGGACAGGAGGGATTCACAGAAACTGCTTTTGCCTCATCACTGACCACAGACCACTTACCTTTCTTGGGCATTAGCTAAGACTCTCGTACTCTGGGCTCTCCCAGCATCGCTCCCTCCCACTCGATCTGTGCTCTGGCCACCGCTTGCCATGCTCAGGACAGGCACCCCACTCTTTCTTCTGCACTTGGGCACCATCTTAGAGTCCTAGAATTGTAGAATCATAGAATCACCTGGTTGGAAAAGACCTTTGAGATCATCGAGTCCAGCCATCCCTGTTCACTGCTAAACCAGATCCCTGAGCACCTCATCTGCCCGGCTTTTAAACCCCTCCAGGGATGATGATCTTGTACAGGAAAAGGTAGTTTCTTGTTGCCACTAAAAGAAAATAACAGAGAAGATTCTTCTTTTGCCTTGTGTAGTGGCCAAGCCCATGCAAAGTTAGCACAAGGCTTCGCCATGGAACAAAGCAGTTAAGAATGAGGCCAAAGAACTCAACAATTGTGCTTATTTTTTCCGCAGCTCAGTCAGTCTGTTGCAACTTATCCCTGCTGTCTCTATTCGTATCTTTTCTTCTAGGCAGCTGCCAATTGATGCTGCACATTTGCTTTGAGTGGAATATATTGGCAGGCCCGAGCTCTAAAATGTTATTTCAGTCATATTTCAGTATTTAGTTTATACACGTGTCTCTGTAAGGCCTGGAGTTTTCACAGCCTTGTACACCAAAAGAACTAAACGGTGTCAGAAACAGCTTGTGATCAGAAAATGCAAATTGCAGCTGCAGAAGGGTTTGCCACCTTGTGTGGGATTTCCTACACTGCAGATGCCCACGCCTGAGCTGGCAACCTGGGCTCCCTTCGGCGCTGACTGAGACAAGGGGACCCCTGACCATGCAATCTCCCCAGTCTCCCTGGAATTACTCACTTGGGATGGGACGAATCACCCCGTGCTGTGCCAGCTGGGATATAACCTGGTCCCTTTCCAGAGAAAGGCTGTTGGGAAGAAAGAAGGTTGAGTTGCAAAGGGGATCCTGCAAAGTGGGATTTGGAGAGGTGCCTTCATGTCTCATTGCTCCCACTCTGGAGACGCAGGCAGGAGGTGGGTCAGGATACATCCCATTTTCCATGAGACATCAGTAAAGTTGAGGAAACAGAGGCAACCACAGGAAATTTAATGGAAACCTGTGGAGAGGTGTAGCAACTATTGCAGGGATGTTCTGGCTTTCCAGAGCCACCTTCTGCCTGAGCCGGACATGACTGGAAACCATGGAAGGATTTCCATGCTGAACTTCTGGGTCAGGGCAAGAGTGGAAGAGCAGCAACCTGGTAGAGTTCCCAGGAGTGGTAAAGCAGTTTAGGAGAGCCTGGGCCAGCAACCGCCGCTTGGAGCCAAGCCATGTCAGCATCAGACATGGACAAAAGAGAAAGCAAGTCAACACACAATTATTATGATTTTATATTTTCAGAATTTAGCTCTGAAAATTCAGAGGTGGGTTTGGTTTTTTTTTAACAAAATGTACGGCATTTTGAACACCGCTTTCATTTTAAAATGGATCTATAAGAAGGCTGGGAAACCATGGGGCTCAAATAATCCTCCAAATGAGGCAAACCATTTGACTGCTGGTTGAACGGAGCATCACAAGGAAATGTATCAAAACCAGAAAAGATGACCTAGTCTAATCTAAACTGACTGCCCTCCAAAAAACAAATTATTTCCATAATTCCTAGCAGGAATTCCTCCTTGTCACTGCCATGTAAATGGTTGAAATACCATGGGTATCTACCATGGGTACTTTGATGGGAGTTGAGCAGCTCTGGACACCAGAACACTCAAGTTGGTTAACCCTGCAGGAAGAGCTGCAGAGGGAAGGTCCCGATGGAGGACATGGACAGGCTAATGAGAGCACCTTGTGGAGGAAGGACCCCAGTATCATGAGCTTGTGGAAGGCAAACAGCCGCTTCTTATCAAGGAAAGAGGCCATGAAACCTCCTTGTAATGAATTCAGTCTTCATGGCTTTTACTCCCATTAAGGGGAAAAGGAATTGCCTGCCAGTGGGCTTACAGGGAAGGCACTGCTATGAATTTCCAACATATTGGATGAAACTCCACCAAAGGGAAGGGCAAGAGCAGCCTTCTCTCCTCCTTTGACTCTGCACTTCCGATTTTGGGGATCTCAGGTCAGTCACATTAGAATCGCAGCACCCACTGCTTTCCTGCCCCTTCAGAGCTGTGGGTTTCCACTTCTCGCCTGTCTCAAGCTTGGTAGAAGGTGTGGGAAGTATCTGGGGTCTGAGGAGCAACTTTGCTAAGCCAACACCAATTGCATAATGGCTTGGGATTGCAAGAATTCTTGGCTGCTTTCTCCTTGTCGAGATCTCCAAGTCAACCTCGGATTGCAGGCTGGACTGGGGGAATTCAGTGCTCAGTCCCCCAAACCAGAGTCAGTACAGGTCCAGGACACCTTGCTCCTGCAGGTTTTGTAGGTGCTGCCGCAGGTTATGTGATTAAACAGCATCCCTGAGTTTGCAAAGCTGTCAATCCCACATCTTTCATCAGCACTTAGTTCAGGAAAAAAAAAAAAAAACACCAGAAAAGCACCATCCCAGCCTTTAAAAGCTTTGGAGCTGCATTTCTGGTGGCTGCAGTAATACTTACAATATGGACTCTGGCTGCTTTTTATGTAACTGCTGCTCTTAATCAGCTCGGTATTAGCAGCTCTAACCTGCTCTTGCTTGATTTATTTTATTTTATTTCTAAAACAAACATAGATTTACAATCTCTCCGATTTCCTAGCTTTTATGCCACTCCACTGAGGCGCTTTAAACATCTCATTTATCTCCCATACGTTGGGAAATTACAACCCCCTCCTCTCCAAAACAAACAAGCAAGCAAAAAAAACCCTCCAGCTAAAATCTACACAGTTGGAAAGTGTTGATTTAAACAATAACCCTGAAACAAGATAGGGAGAGAGGAGAACATGAAAACAGACATTTTTTTTTTTCCCTTGCACAGATTGAGCTCTTGAGGTTGTTTGTATCAAATGTTGACTCGTTCCAAGACAGCATCTATTTATACGTTGTGAAACTGGAAGGAAGCAGAGTGAAATGAAATATATTTTGAGATGTTAGAGGGTGTTCAGAGGAGAGCAACNTTGGACTCGATGATCTCAAAGGTCTCTTCCAACCTTACAATACTGTGATACTGTGATATTTTTCAGTCGTTTGAGGACTGCGCCGTTGCATTTGTTCAAGTGCACGTTTCCTTTTCCGTCCCTCCCTGCCCACTTCCACGTCTACACTTGTGCAAAGAGGGGTGCAAGCAGTCGGAATACTTTGAAGCATCGGGTTTTCCAAACAAGGTCTGGGGGGGAAGCACTTGTTAACATTTTTTATGACCTGTATCATCTATGAAAAATACTCTTCTCTTATCAGGGAAGAATAACCCACTCAAGGGTTATGCTTGTGCCTGGTTGCTGTGTTTGCCCAATACATAGGGCTGTATTTCAGAACAACGCTTATTTTGCACTACTGAAAGTATTGCTGTCACCAACATCCTCGTCCATTTTGCTAACTGCATAATTCAGTGAAGGCAAGTAATAGTGAGTTTTAAAAATGTTTGTATTTTAGAATTCTCTTATATCTTTCCTCCTCACACTCCTGCCTAACTCAGTCAGAGGTTCTTTATGCTACAGTATGTGAAACTAGTGGGAAACGTCCTCTGCCCAATTACTATTTTGTTATATATAAATAAACAACTCATATTTTTCCATAAACAGGGACAATATTCCGCTTTGTAGCATTATCCTCAATCTTCTTTTGTCTTTCACTTTTCAACGGCATTTTTATTTACCCGCAGAAAGCCATATAAAAATACTGCTGGCAGACCACGCTGCTACGAGACGCATCACCTCCCTGTTAGCAGTCAAGGTTTGAATTTTTAATTCAAGATATCATCCAGATACTCAACCACTTCACTGTACTTTTCCGAGCAAACCCATTAATTTAACAAAACATAAAGCCGGCAAAACATAAAGGTCTCCTATGTATTCAGGGGGGTGGGGGGAAATAGTTATAAATCTAAACCCTCCATTCCAGACCACATCCCCAAATGTAAATAAGCACACAAGCATGTTGCTACATATTTTTACAGAAATAATTACAAGCGGCCTTATCAGCGGTGGCGAAGCCGGCAACGCACACATCATTTATCCGTTGTGCCCTCTGCTGGATAGAGCACACAAGGCAAGCAACATTATTTCCAATTAATTTTTGGCATCATCACTTGGCATCTGCTTTAGGAATGCAAAGCGTGAAATTTGTAGTAGCAGGTTTAATATTTGATCCAGCCAAAAATATTTTTTGCTACAAGGACTTACCTTTGGTAGTGTTTTCCTCCCCGCTCCCCCCTCCTCCGCTCCGTGTTTTTTCGTTGCCACTGAGCCTTGTTTACGGTCCAAACGAAAAAAATCTGCCACCAAACGCCATACGTGGCAGGAATAATTTCATGCTGTGCAAAATTTGTTTCATTTCACATCCTGTAAGAATAATTACTTAGCATAATGCCACTTAAGCTGTATTTCTAGCTGCAAACATTAAGGAAATGGTGAAAAGCTAGAGCCCAGTTGAGAGAAAAAAAGGGTACTTAGGGGTCACCAGGGTTTCTTAAAACTAGTCACTTTTAACACCAGGGACAAGAAGAAGAATTAAAATGTTAGAAATGATGTCACTGCATATAAAACAACAATAAAGCTCAATATTTCAATGAGGTCACTCGTTCTGGGGTACCTCAGTAGGACACTTCCTTCAGAAACACAGGACAGAACATCTGGCCTGTCTTCCCCACATTTTTCGTGTTTCCCATGCTTTCTGTAGTCAAGTTTATTTGAAGGTGACAATTACCCAACTGCTCCTGAATAAAATGGCAGCAGAAGAAGCTGGACCTTCCTTATGTCATCGGCTCTAATTTTTATGTGATGGAAAATAGGACTTAATAGGTCTGGAGAAGAGTCAATGTGCTGGATGAGCAGGGCATATTGAACTGGCCCGACTGAACCAGTTCAGTGAGGTTTAAGGATCTGAATTATGTTTGTAGATTGTTTTTAAAATTCAGTTTTCTCAATGCCGAACCACAGCTTGGTACCAAGCAGCAAATTCTCACTTTTTCCTTCCTGAATGTTGGAAGGAAATAATCATTTAGAGAACTTCTCTTGAGAAGCACCTTATCTTCCTCATATTTTAATCAGCGATGACAACGCTCAGGTACACCAAGTATCCCGGCTAACCTTCATCTTCTTCGAGGTCATTGCGTCTCTTCCTCACTCACCAGCAAAATCCACTTCTGCTGTAGTTTGACCAACAAGGATTTGCTGATAAAATTCACTGATAAACCAATATGTGCACGTTGGGTTTGTTCAACCCCTACAAAAGGCCAAAGCCCAGATTTGTTAGAAGCAGGCTGTGAAGGGTTGCTGGGTGGATGGAGGCTGTCAATCACAGCACACCATCTCCAACCAGCCCTCCGCTGGCATAAATTCCCCAGCTCACATCATATGAGTAAAGTTATTCCAATTTATACTCGTTCCTTGTTTTCGCTGTGTTTCAAAAAACCTTTTATTGAAATGTCAAGTTTGAGTATAATAGGAGTGTCAAGAGGCAGCAAGAGAGAAATAATAAATTTTAGGGGAAAGATGGCAACTATTTCAGCACGTAAGTTCTTCGTTAGGCCTGAAATAGGCAGCAGATCCTCCCTGGGGAAGTTTTATGAGCAGCGGAGTTTTTCAGATGCTGTTTTTCGAAGTGGCTTTTTTGACAAATCTAAGGACGTGACAAAAAAAAGGTCCCCCAAATCTGCTCCTCTTACATGGTTTTTTTACCAAACCTCAGCGAGCTGCTGCTGTATCTGACCAGCAGCAATCGGTTACAGCTCTGTACCAATACCCAAGAGCACTCAAACGTTCCCATAGAAGCGACAGCACGTGCAGGGTGCCGTGCCTTCAGCTCCCTCCATCCTTACCCCATGGTCCTTTGTGGCCATGGAGCCGGGCGGCATCTCGCAGCCACCTGGCAGGAGAAATGCTGCAAACTCTCTCTCCGAATTCATGGGGCAGATCCAAACCAAACAGCCTTTCGGAGGGTACTGACACTGATGTCTTCATTTCCCTACTGTGAAAGGTGAAGGAGCTTTAGCTGCCTGTTTGCTCATGTAGCACCGCGCCAAGCTGCCGGTCCTGGAAGTCCCTGGAAAGATGGCAAGGGCTCCAATGCGGATGGGCTTCCCTGAGGTACACACATTGGTATCCCAGTGGGAGATGCCATCCTTAATGTGGTCACCTTGTTTCATAAGACCTCCAAACACAGAGGCTGGGGGACACTTCAACAGGATTTTGTGCTCTAAAATCCCCAGCTCGATGACTTCCAGGCTGAGGTGGCCCATGACATTGTCACTTAGCATTTATAAGATGATTTCACAACCTGGCAAAAGTTTTATTCTTTGTTTAAAACATGCAATGGGGAACACATGGAGAGAAGGCCATAAGTAAATTCAAATTAATGCAGAATTTGCTAAAATCAAGGCTAAAACCTAAATGACCTGAGAACATCAAAGTACCTCCGCACTGAAACATTTCCCATCTATAAATCACATCACCCAATCTAGGGATGTCTTGAGGGCAGCATATGGAAGGCTCAACACTTCCCTGCTTGACCCTTGAGTGGTTGCAAATTGTCAAGAATGATGGTGCCACCTTACAGATCATCTCCCAGGCTGCTTTTGGCAAGCCTGGTCCGCCAGCAGGTTTTGGTAACGCACGTGTACACATGTGAGACACGTGGATTTCAACTGCATTTCAGAATGGATCACTCTGTGCTGTGTCTGGCTCCATGACTCTCTTTTAAAGAGTAAATATAAGTTGCCAACATCCTTATGAAGAACAAGCCCAACAATTTAATTGCCTCTTTTTTTTTTTTATTTCCTATTTTTTTTTTTTTAATACCACATTGAATCTCGACGGGATTTTGAGGTTTTGTTTTAATGGCAAAGCAAGAATTTGCTGATCCTCCCCGCGGTGAAGTTACTTTCAAGTCAGTGAAAGTTCTTGGCCCGCGATGAAAAGTCTTTGCCAATTAGCGCTCAACAACTTCAATTCATCCCTCCTGGTTCAAGATGAGTAGGAGCCTAATAAGGCTGCGATAAAAGGGCAAAAGGCACCGAGTACCCAAAGGGGATTAATGGGCTCTTCCATTTATTTGTCTTCCTAACAGCTGAACTGTTACAAGTATTGACGGTCTTCAAACGGCCCGGGAGCAGGGGTCTCCAATGGCCATCGCCACAGGGGTCTCCAATGGCCATCGCCAGCTCCCCAACCCCAAGGGGCGAGGGCTTCCCCCTGGGCGATGCCAAAACCAACAAAGCCCCGGGGATCAGGTAATGAAACTTCAGCTTTCCCCCCCCCCCCCCCACCTCCCCTCTTTGAGATTTATTTACTGGCAGCTGACAAGGGGCAAATTCAGCTGGAATTGTGTAGTCAAGGCCCTGTCAAGCCTTCAGAGGCACCCTTGTGTCGAATCACCTTCCTGACTGGCATGTCGCTGAAAAGCCCTCGGCGCTGGTCCTTAACAGCTCCCGACAGCACAAAGGACACTCCAGACAGATGCCTACATGGCATCCTGCAGCATTTTAAAAGAGAATTAGTGGTTTTAATTATGGTCGTCGTATGAAAGGAAACCATGCAAGCTCGGCAGGAGACCTTTGATCAAACCCTTTTGCTAGCACAATGCCGCGGAACTGTGACTATTCCTAGCAAGGGGCCTTTTCTCGCTGAATGACTCACCAGTGATCTTTGAATGCAGACAAGTTCCTCGCCCTCCCTCTTCATTAGCGAGCATTTCTATACAGGCCCTATATAGTGCGCGGAGTCTCGGAGCTATACAATGGGGGGGAAAAAAGAATCCCTACAGATTCTGGCCTCTACTTAGGAAGTGCTGAAGGACTCTGAGTGACTTTATTCATTAAAACAGGTTGCTATTAATTAACTGTCATAATAAAATAAAGAACTATTATTTGCATTTCTTAGTGCACTCCCTTTAGTAATATGTATAAAAGATGCTTGTAACAAAAATGAATTTATAAGGGAGAAAAATCCCTCAGAAGTCTTTTTTTTACTCCCTCCCTCCCTCTTTTTTTAAGGTCTAGGCAGCAGGAGCCTGACTAATTATTAGGACCAGTTTTGCAAGAGAACAAGTAGAGGTAAAACACAAATATGAAAGTAATTAGGAAAATGCAAAATCCTGTTTACTTGGCAACCGATTCGTGCAACTGAGACTAACGAAGAGCAAATCAGCTTTGCTTGTTTGATAAACTTAAGGGTGCCACCTAAGAGGAGCTGATAAAAATTAAACTTCTGCCGGCATCCCTCAGCACTGCCTTTTAGCGAACAGGCTCAGAAACATCCACGCAACCGTCTTCGTCTACAAGCATCAGCAAATCTCCTTTGAAGAGATTCAGGGGGAGGAATTTTGTCACTTCCATCGCCGTTAAATATTTTTTCCTCTTCGCGGTCGGCCATCAGGGATATCCACAAGCTGAACACCCAGCACGGACACTCCTATCACACATGCAAATGATTCGTATGGATAAGGTGCACATGAACGGCACAGTTGCAACCAGTTCTGCTTTGCTCCCTAAAAAGGCACGACGGTTCTGCTCCTCTTCACACCTGGGAAGGCTTTTGCTGGTGGGAAAGTTCTCCTTGGAGTTTGCATGGCTGCTTATTACAATATATGACGATATGTTACTCGACGCAGGCTGCAGGCTGGGATACCTTTGTCCAGCCCCTCTTTTCTCCCGAGTAGATAGTGGAATCCACAAAAGCTTCCAATTATTTCAAGACTGTGCAGCTAAGGAGGGGCATCTAATCAAGATAAAGAAAACCCTCGGCTCAGTATATTTGCTTGAATGGATTTGCAATAATGCAGGTAACAAAAGCATTCAAAAATTGGATTCCTAATGCTTTTCTTGCTAGGCTGAAGGACTGATTTTGAGAAGGGAGAAGAAAGCCAGCCCTGAGAAAGCTGCAGGGAGGAATGTATGATATTCTGCTGCTCTGTACAAACACTTCTGTGGGCACTGAGAGAAAGGAAGAGATTTAAGTGAGGCACAGTTGACCTGAAATGTAGTCAGTTACAACACAAAGAGTTAAAACGACACCTCTGAACCGCTCCACTTCCCTCTCTTCCCTCTGCTTTGTGGCTTTGCAAACCCAGAAGCCGCAGTTTTCGTTCTTTTTATTGCTCATTTCTCATCTGCTGTTTGCACAGGAATTGTTTATTGAAGGAACAGGGGGAATTGCTATAGAAATGATACTATGAAAACAAATGGGAATGAGGGAGGAAAATAAAGGATGCTATTTTGCAACTGGAATTAGAGATTCCTAAACAGCAGCTTGATTTTTATACAAGCAGCATTCAATGAAAGTCAGTCTGGGAAAATCAGCACTTAGAGAGAACAACAAAATTAGGCTACTTTTAAGAAGATCCATTCCAATTAGTAGCCAGGCAAGCCTAAATCTACCTGGACCTAAAGTCACCTCAACCTACAGACCAACAGACAATCCATGCGTACAACCCCTCTCTCCTCCGCATACCCCGATCTGCTCCTTCAAACCTCTGGGAAGCTGCCAGAGGTGCCACTCAACATGATCTTCACAGAAGTACTTCTTTCTTCTCTGAAAATTTTACCAGTCCAAATGAAATCCTGGCCTTGCAGCAATTTGTATCCTACAAAACGCTGGACTCGGATCTCGCACAACCACAGAAGAAAGAATGAAAACATGATGAGCACAACCTTCCAGTAACAATTCCAGAGTTTTGGGTCTGTTTTAAGCATTTGAAGGACATGTCAATTGACAACATTTTGAAAAACCTGCTATTTCATGTCTTTCTCTCTTTTTAAACAGGTTGCTGAGCTCTTGTTAACCAAGTTGCTTGCCTTTTGAGGTAGATCGAAAAGCAGGATGGATTCATGATCTATTCTTCTGGTTAAAGCTCCTGACATCTCTAAAATTGCAGTTCTCACACCTGCAGTATCTGGGAGGATGTGGCAGAGCAGAAGAGCGTTACAGGCTCACATGGCCGCAGCACAGATGCCATGAGCCACAGGGAAAGCAGTGTCCAGGAGGAGCTGCTCCTGTGTCCCCAACGCCGGCTCTCGGCACCACGGTCCCTCTGCTCCAGGTGGAGGCAGCACAGGAGGTGCCACGCTGCTGCCTGCAGTCTCGGCGCTCCGCAAGGCAAAATAGGCAAGTTGCTTGCTCACTATTGAAAAACGAATGCCATGAAATCCACGCCAGAATAAAATCCCAGTGTAATGAAAATAACAAAAGAAGAGAGGCAAAAAGAGCTGGGTTGGTTTCCACCCACCATCCCACACCAGGACGTTGTGTCTGCAACACACCAGAGCACAGGCACAGCCAAGGAGCAGCAAACAATCCCATTCCCACAAAGGGCATCATCCCACATGCTTGTCCTGATGGAAACCTACCTAAACACGCTGCCCTGTGCGCACAAAACCACACAGACACAGCACAGCTGAAGAAAAAACACTGCAGAAAACCTCTTGGCTCAGTAACAGAAGAAACATTTAGAGGCTCAATATTTTTTTGCATCTACAAAGGATGCTGCATTCATAAAAAAATTAAAGATCTTCACAGTACAAGAGATTCACAGGCTTCTTTTAAAAGAAAACACTCCTTTTTGAAACCTAGTGTTTTATTTAGTGATGAGCTTTTTTCCCCACACATAAACCAACACAAACAGTTCATTTGGCAACAGCAACCAAAGACCAAAGAACAGTACATTCCTGTGGAGACAAACACACTTATTTCCTCTCTGCTGCCATTTCTGTCACCTTTTAAAACCATCCTCACATTGGCAAGGACTAACTGAATTTTTAAGTCCTGATTTCAATATTTCAGCACTTCAGCAGGCGGGTGGAGAACCGGGCGCTACCCAGCTCCCCACCTCAGATCTTCTTTCATTTTCCTCAGTCCCTGCAGCTCTTTCTTCAGGTGCTTCACAGCCTGCAGAATATCCTCCCGCTGGGGATCATCCTCCGCTTTCTCAGTGTACAGAAGGAAATGTTTCACAGTTTCCAAGAGCAACTCTTCGGGATCCACATCCACCCGCTGGAGACGCAACATCCTCTCGCAGGCGATGGCGTAGTTTTTGTGCCAGTTCACCGGGTGATTTGGATGCGAGTTGACAATTTCTTTGTACAACTGTTCAAGGGAAGGAAAAAAAAAAAAAAAACAACCAAAAAGAAAGGGACAAATTAATTGAGTGAAGGGGACCAACAGCTCTTAACCGCGCTTCAAAACTGCCTGGAAAGGAACAGATGCTATTTAGACATCCAAGTCCAGAGTTGGAGCATTTCTGTAACTCGATCCATGTTTGCCATGTGATGCATAACAGCATGAATCAGAAATCCAAGGGGGGCTGAAACGTTTCCCTTCCTACAGCAGCTGTTTGTTTAGAAACGTTACAGATGATCACGATAACCCCAGCACACACTACGCGCTTCCCCGGGAGAGGTGCTACACCAGGCTGAGGGGAAAAAAGAGATTTAACTGCCGTGCCTGGCAAGACATTTACTCAATATTTCAGGAGATCAGGATGCCTTCCACAAGACTTAAGCAGTCTGTTGACTTGAGTGGGAATATTCATAAGCTCAGCAGCAGGCACGCGCCCGAGAACTTTGCAAAGATCACAGTAAAATGGAAAAGAGTTGAAAGGAAACTATTTACTGACTCTTTTGCTGGGTATGAAACATTCCTCCTCTCTGCTGACACACACTGATTGTTTTGAGCATCTGTTGGCATCTCGGGCAGTCGAGAATTTCCAGAGAATACCTACACCAGCTTATGGGTGTTATTCTTTGGTGTGAAATGCAGTAGAATTAATTTGCAGCAAGAAGACTGTTGGATTTTACACTGGCTGGCTCAGATGCACAACTGTGTAATGATAGAGGGGACAAGTGCATAGAGGGGACTTTGGGACAAGCAATCTCTTGGCATGGGTTTGGAGCCCAGAACAGACAATATAATTATAGCAAAAGCAGGGTGTCAACGGGTTCGCTTTTGGCACCCTCCGTGACCATGGGAGCAAGTAGGAATGGATAAAATCCCTGAACAAATCTCTTTGAATCTGCTATGCTCCTGGTTCGGATGAACGAAGGAGAATGCAGATTACAGGACTGCCAACCCATATGGGAACGGCATATTTCTATGGAATCGAGACATTAAAGAAAGACAAAAAGGATGGAGACTGCGGGGATCATTGATAACTGAAATATGTGACTTACCCTGTACGCAAAGGTGTAAAGTTGCGATTTCATTTCCGCGATGACATTGGCAGTTTCTGCAAGGTCAAATATAAAGAAAGCTGTCTTCATCCTACAAAAACAGGAAAAAAGTCTTTTCCAACCAGATGATTTAATGATTCTATAACAACTGCTCAAAGTAACCAGCTCACATTGCCTGGTTTTACACATGTTCAACAAGTCCACGCAGCTCTTTAATCGTATGGGAATGTACATCACCTTCTCCATTTAAGTCACCAGTGACAGATTTCTCTCCATGATGTGTTTTCTCACCCTATGTCCAAACCACCCTCTGCTCCTTCGAGCTACTTTGAGCAGAAACTTTTTGCGAATAAAACAACCACTTTACTGAAGGATTTGCTGGAGGCCACACGCCCTTCACCTTATTCTGCCAACCTACTCCCTCTAAAACTTGGCACATTTAGACCTAGTAAGGCCATGTACCATCAAGCTGCCCACTATGGTGTGTATTTCCACCTCAGTGAGTTGGCATTGCCCACTGGCTGTTGGAAGGGAGCAAAGGAGCATCACCTGGCTTGCCACATCTCCTCGTTGGCGACGGCTTCCCAGGAAGAGGGCACGAAGCTAAACAGGAATGAGAATAAAATTCGGCCATCAGATCCATGTCACCGTGTTTCACCTACCACACAATCAACCCTTCTAACCCAAGCAGATACAGACCTCCCAGGCAGAAGAAAAGCCATCATGAAGCCTATGGCTCTGACAGCAGGGAACTCAGGTGGTCCTCACTTACTCACAACACTTCATTTCTCTGTCTCCACAGAAGAAGCCTCTGGTGTATCGGGTATTTCACAGCATCTGAGCTATCCACAAGGCATGAGATGCTTTTTACCATCTATCACAGTTCAGTCTATGTCATTTAAAGCTTTAGAAGTCCCAATGTTTCTTGGCACCCGATCAAGTTTAAAGATCAGGATTGGACCTGATATTTGACGAGAAACATCCTCTCTATTTTCCACACTGATAAAAATACCCCTTGCAGATTTATTGTATGTTCCAGAACACAAAACAGTATGATTACAGCTCATGTTTAATTTCTCTAACACTGCAATGGATGTGGTTATGCTGCTGGCAGAAGAATGATGAGCAGCAAGAAGCAATCGCACTTCTGCCGCTTACCTGCCATAGTCTTCAGTCCAATTATAGAGATTTCTTGTAAGATGAATCCACTCTACTGGGTCAAAGATGACATTGGAAGGAACCAGCTTCTCACATGTACCCCATGGCCAGAGCGAATAGCTCCTTCTCCAGGTTGAGTCCCCTTCATGAAGACCTATGCAGACAAACACCTCCTTACTGCCAAAACAAACCAGAGAGAGCAATCGTCAAGCCATGCCACTTTGCGTGCTTGAACAAACCACACGTCCCAGACCAGGGGACAGGTCTTAAGCAGCACATTTTCTGCAGCAGAGGTACCTGTCCAGACCGATTCACGTCAGAAAGGGCACATCTCCGGGTCAGCCTGCAGAACAGCTCTCCCACTGCAAGCAAATGCCCCATCTGGCATTGCACAGCTTGTGCAGCCAGCACAGCAGACACATCCTCTCCTCCGTGTTGGACTTCACAAACATGCCAGAAGCTGCAGGAGAAGCCGTTTTCTTCCCGATGGCACCTGGCAATGGTCTTCTGCCTACCCACACTCGCAGGGCTCACCCTGGCTGGTCTAAATGCAGATGCTATTCTTATTCATGTGAGTGTCTAATCCTTTCTCCACTCTTACTAAGCTATTTTTATATGATGAATATTCCTGCAATACATTCATTCTATGCTAATCAGTTGGCCACAATGTTCACGAAGAAGCAGCAGCAATTTGCTCTCCAAGCATCATCATTTTAAGTACACAGGAATGTTGCTTTTTTTGTGATGAATTGTATCGACAGCAACAACAAAACCAATCAGCAAATACTCTCTGCCGATCACCTTCTTTGTTTTCTTCCCTAAAAATCAAACCAGCCTCAAAACAACAACCAATATTATATCTGGATGGAGTTACTTCTGCATAGATATTTGTTTTAATTGCAAAAATAATCTCACCACCAGGGAGGAAGTCAGTGGAGAAAACTGGTCTTTTGGATGCAGTACCAAGCTGTTCCATACACAATTTCAAGAAAAAAAGGTCAAAGATTTTAGGAAAGCTGTTACATATGAAAGAAACGCTTACTGTTTATTTACTTTGAGGAAACGATGGAGATTAAAAGCAAGGGTCCCATCAGGTAATACTCCTTCCACAGGATTCCACCGGTTCCCAGGGAAATAAACACCAGGTAAATGCTTTGCCAGTTTGGGTAGATACCATTCATAGGTCATCATCTATCACCAAAAAGACAAGCAAAATTAAAACAAGAAACTCAGTTTCGATCCATTTTACTTTCAGGAGCTGCAGAAAGTGGCTTCTGCAGGAGGAATGACTCTGTTTGCTCAGTAAGGTCACCTCTCATTTCAGCAGTCACCTGGGACCACATCATCAGACCAGGTCACCAGTGGTTTCCGATCAGGGGCACACGGTCGTCCCTATTGAGGGGCCAAAGGAAACACGAAATAACCACTGCCTGCGAGAGACACATGAGGTTTTGGGTTGGTTATATACAAGGCACCGAGGTTTGGGTTTGTCAACAAGCCACAAATCCTTGCCACAAAGCCAAGGGCAAGGACTGATGTGGCAGTGGAAGTATCAGTGTCCCTTTCTGTAAGGGGGATTGTTCTTCTCCGCGAAAGAGTGCAACCACCACCCAGGGACACACAGCACCCATGTTTTAATGCGATAAAAAAAGAGGCAGGAATCTGCAGAACCCCCTTTGGGAGACCAAGGAATGCAACTCAGCAGGTAAAAGTCCTTGGGAGAAACCCCAAAGCCACACTGCCTACAGGACAACTGCTGACCAGAAGCCTTCTGTTTTTTCTGCAGCTTCCTACAGGGCAATTGCTGAGCCATCCCACAAGCCTCCTGCTGCCCAAACATCTGTATTTCGAGGGCAACCACAGAAACCACCAGGGACAAAGCTTCCTCAGCAAGGCAAACATCAGCCCTGTACCACATCTGAAGATGATGTTCTGCCGTGCTGAAGAACTTGGTCTTTCCCTTCTTTCTACCTGCTGCTTCCTCCTTTTTGGCTTTTGGGGCTTGCACACCACGCTCCATCCCAGAGCAACCCACAACCCTTCAAGAAAAAATCAATTTCATTTCTGCATCATGAGTTTCACTTGAACAAAAAGACCTCCTCCAGGAGAGAAAGGAACAGCTGAACTTTTGCTTCTTATTTTGAAATCTGCCTGTTGCCTCTTTTAATATAACTTTCTCAACCTACCTCCTGGTCCACTAAGGTGACATCTGGCCTCATCCCTTCACAATAATGAAGGTAACGAAGAGCATTCCCAGGTAAGTCTCCTCTTAGCAAGATCACCGCACCCATCGGCATAGAGGACAGCAGGTTCCTTGCAAACTTATCAACAACATAGTTGTTGCTCTGATCACAAGTGCTTAAGAGAACAGATAAAAAGCACTATCTTAAAAATAAATATTTGCACAGCTTTAGCTCAAACCAGAAAAGCAATAGGCATCTAAAGGTGAAGTCCACCCTGGTCAGGTCTTGCATCATCTCCATTTAGAGAGAAACAGAAATGAAGAATTTAGGCTACGGTCCCCCAGAAACCAGCACCAGAGACACGAGGCACTGCAGTTCTGCTAAAATACACAACTTCTCCTTACTGGTTTGGTTTTTTTCTTGGGCTAAACCTAAAGACTTACTAGTTGGAGCTGGAAGTGCCAGTAGAACAATGCTTCTGTAAAGCATTTGAAATCCTTCCTGTCTTTTTAATTGTTTCTTATTAAGCATTACACCACCAAGTTTTTGTAGCATCAGGAAGAATTTTATCTACATTATCTGAGTTTAAATCCATTCTTGTTACACAATCTTGTGCACAAACACTCCAGGTATGGACTCAAGAAGAGGACACTCCATGACACGGCTCAGGACATGAGCTATGACTGGCTCACCGATGGACAGTCTTTTGGGAAAAGATATGTGTGAAGGAAGGATTCCTGCATATGAAGTTCTGCTTGCTCTATGCTTCACCAGTTGGTACAACCTCTACACGAGCATCTCTGCTACTACACTGATTCCTACACAGAACCACAGAATCGTTTAGGTTGGAACAGACCTTCAGGAACATCAAGTCCAACCATAAACGTAACACTACCAAGTCCCCTAGTAAAGCACATCCCTAAGTACCACATCTACACAACCTTTAAATACTTCCAGGAGTGGTGACTCCAGTGCTTGACAACCCAAACCACTGCACAGTCTTCGGTGTGGTTATGGGATAAGGAAGCCCCACACTACAGATGTAATTCTTCAACAAGGAAAAACCCCTAACAAACAGCTCTGGGCACAAGGTTTCCTGAAGCAAAGCAAACAAAGGAGGCGACTGTTCAATTCAAATGAATTCTGCAAACTTTCTTAGGAAATAAAGCACAGATATGTGAGTTTCTTTCATTAGAAGTTTATGTATCTACAGAGTTTTCTTCTTTCAACCTTCTTTTAACCTACACAACGCCCCGATTTACAGCCTGGAGTTGAAGGTTGGTGATTGTGAAGGAGATAAAAAAAAGGTCCTGCAAGATCTTATGGCTCCAAGTTGTGGCAGGGAAGGTTCAGACTAGACATTAGGAAAAATTTTTTCACTGAAAGGGTGGTCGGGCACTGGCACAGTTGCCCAGGGAGATGGTGGAGTTTCCATCCCTGGAAGTGTTTAAAAGATGGGTAGATGAGTTTCTGAGGGACGTGGGTTACTAAGGGGACAGGTGCGGCTGGAC